>JAODTK010004555.1:0-205000 GCA_026419785.1 Sclerodactyla briareus | reverse complement strand
CTTGCACAAACAAACAAACAAACAAACAAAACAAACACTGTTTGAAGGGGTCTATTCAGGGGAGATTATATGGATGGATGGATGGATGGATGAGGTGTTTTTTTTTTAGAATCCATAAAACATATTCTAGTTACAATACCCAATATGTGGGTATGCATTTGATCTTTTACAAATGAAACAATGTTACACGTAATAACATTTAATAAACACTTGAACCATGTCTCAGAAAGACATCCATGACCGGCATTCAAATATATCGCCCTTGCAGCCCTCCAGTCTGCTTGACCTCTGACCTGACCCCTCCAAACCAGGTTTACCTATGTCGCAGTTGCCGCCAGTAAACCCGGGAAGACAGTCGCAGGTGTACCCGGGTATCTCGTTCGTGCAGGTTCCTCCTTCCGTCACGGGTTGTTTCAAACATTCATCAATATCTGCAATCAGAACAGAAAGCCAGGAGGCTCAGTGATTCCTTGTTCATTTCTGACAACCTGGCCAGATACAAGAACAAATGGGAAATTGCACCAGCTCATTATGGGCAATAAAAGAAATGAGTGACAAATTTCCAAAAGAAAAAACCATGACGCTATCTTTATCAAGCAATAGAGCTCCTGTACTCCTAATAAGAAAGCTACACACTCAATATCAACTTATTAAGTCCAAACATTCTGAAACTTTATTGTGTTTACGAGGATTTTCCAGCTTCAATCTGTGTTGACCTCTCACCTGACCCCAAAATAGTGGTGCTCATGTAGTCTTCATGAACTTCATCCATCTGAGTGGGGTCAAGTTATCATGTTTACACCTGAAATTAGCCAAAATATCACTCTTCCACAATTGTCTTCAGACCAAACTACTGTTTTTCAAGTATACAAGGATTTTTTTGGCCTATAGTGACCTCAATGACCTCTCACCAGACCCCCCAAAAATGGCGTTCATTAGCTCATCGTGGGGAACATACATACCAATTATAAGCGTCTTTCATCCCTCATAGAGTCTAGTTCCCGTGTTTACAAGCTTTTTAGACTGACCTCAGATGGCCTTTGACCTAGCCCCAATCAATAGGGTTTCATGTATGGGGAACACACATATTGAGTATGAGCTAAATCCATCTAGATAGTATCGAGTTATCGGGCTTACAAGCTAAATTTTGGTAAATTATTGAACCTTTACAAAATATAATTGTTGACGCCAAATTACGCAATCTACATGGAAAACCAACCATTCTGGACTTATCGTGTTTACATGGTTTTCAGACTTTGAACTCTAGGGACCTCAGATAACCTTTGGCCTGACCCCAAACCGATAGGGATCATGTACTCATTGTGGGAACACATATACCAAGCATGAGGTATGAACTTTTTAGAATTGGTGAATTGAAGTGCGTGTGCCTTCATTGTCTTGCTCTGGCTTTTCCGAGCAATTCCCTCCCACTGTTTCTCATCCCTACCCCCGACTCGACAGGTGAGGTTGTGATACACAGCTCCTAGATAAGTGGAGCAACTGATTCCCCCTTCCTCCCCCCCCCCCCCCCTCCACCTCCCCTGGACATCCCGCTGATCACAACTTATGAAAAAGCTATGGAATAATTAAAGGCTGCGTTCACTTTCCACAGTACACCCTTATCATCACCCTGCTTTTATGGCATGAGTCTTATTACACGCAAACATTCCTTTGCTTGTTGTTAAAAGGTGGCATTCCCAATATGTTCACCCATCTATTCCCCAGGCCACCCTCAGGATCTGACTGAACAGAATATTTTGCAGTGCGTTATCGCCAGCACATAGAATAAATTTAGGTTCACTTTACCTTGATGTTGAGAATCACTATCATTGTCAAGAGTGTTGTATTGTGCAAACATGAAGAGAGCCCTCCACATTTTCTATGATATGTTTCAGCTCCGTCTGGCATGCTAATTGAAGTCCTCTATCCCGGTGTCACAATGTGCCTTTTCTGCCCCGAAATACTCATTATTCAATGGATGTGGACCAAAATTAGATTAATTGGGTCATCTCTGAAGGAACGATCAGACCTTCTTACGTTACTCAACAATAGCAAAGAAGGTCACCTGCCTCTCAATAACAAAACAAAACTAATATTGTGACAATGCGCTTCTCTTGCGCTCCATGAACTGCAAATGAGTTGGAAGAATAAACTAACTGCATGCGATCAATAGTCCAATTAGCTGCCTCGATTTTGTTCATAATCACAGTTCATGATGACCTCGATCTCTCCAGGGTTAAAGAAGTTTGCGGACGATACCAAGTTGTATCGGGATGTAAAGGGATCTTGATATAATTTCCAAATGGTCTTCGATTGGCAATGTTGTTTTTTCTTCCATACCGACAAGTGCAAAGTTATGCATGTTGGTTTCAACAATCGCAACGCTTTCTTTCTTCAAATTGAATGGTCAAAATATTCATCGGGTGAATTCAGAAAAAGATCTCGGAGTTCATTTTAATTCATCCTTGAAACCTTCCAAGCAGTGGCTGGAGCTGCGAGGAAAGGTGATAGGATTCTCGGCTTGATTGGACGTCACTTCAGTTTCCGTGATGATATATTGTTGGGCAGGCTGTTTCACGCAACTGATGAGACCTAGAATAATTCACTATCTTAGGAATTTACCTCACGAGAAAAGATTAATGCGTCTCGTCTAACGTCGATGGGGCTGAGACGAATCCGAGGTGATTCGATTCATGTTTCATGTTTCTAAAATTGTTCGTGGATCAGGGGGCCTTTCGTTCCACTATTTCTTTGAGTTTTTCAATGTTGACACCAATAGGGGTCGTTGTCTCAAGCTTCGTGGCAAAAACTGTAAATTGGACATTCTTAAATGTTTCTTCTCGCAGAGAGATATTGAGTGGAATAGCCTTCCTGAAAATGTTATTCTGTCTAAGAGTGTGAATGCGTTCAAGAACAGTTTTGATTTATTTTTCATGGATTGTGGGAGAATTCTTTAGGCATCTGGGTTTTTCCTCTCTCTCTTCTGGATGTTTGGCCTCAGGAGGTCTTTTCATCATATTCACGAGGATTTTGTCCCTTCCTAACCCTTTTTCACTCAACTAAACTAAACTCACACTTCACACAAGCTACAAAATTTGAGAGATATTGACCAGACCTTGAACAGTGTTTGTCCACACGCAGTTGGAGTTTTGATTAATTGGTGTTCGCGAGAAAATTAAAATGGCTATTGAGCAATAATATTCAAAATCCTCCCCCATTGTTCCTTGAGCAGTGTTCCTCACGGCTTCTTGGTTGTTGTTTTTTTTATTTTTTATTTTATACACAATCATGTAATCAAATGGAACTGTGAACTTGCATGAAGAAGATTATAGGCGCTGGCTGCTTAGTCTTACTAGATGTTGATCAAACTGTGGCACCATGTTTATCAACAGATACATGATATTTATTACGTCATTGAAACGACATAAACAAGCTAATTTGTGACGCCTGATGAGCTTATATGAGCAAAAAAACAATATTTCGGGGGGGGGGCCAAAAAAAAAAAATGGGGCAGGAATTCCCCCCCATAAAATGGGTTTCTTAAACGGCATAAAAAAATCATTGGTGCATATGTGTGTTGTGGAATTTTGAAACAGCGATTATCTAGGGGTCTGGGGTCAGCAGCAACTAGGGTTATTTGGGGAAGTCGAATGCTTCCCCCTGTAGAGTAACTTGGATAATAATAGCATGTGCTGATTGTCATCAGTGACCAATGGTTGTTCATGGGGTGGGTGGGTCTTCAGGTAGCTGGTGATCGTCTAGGCGTCATTTCGAGTCACACAAATTCATTTCATCTGCAATGAAACAATGCTTTGTGTGGTTCGAGCTGCGGGACTACTGGTGCTCCGGAGAATTATTATTATTATATTATTATTATTATTATTATTATTTTATTATTATTATTAGTATTATTATTATTATTATTATTATTACTATTTGGAAGCATGTCTACTTTACCTGTGCACACGTATGGTACATATGACTCCATACATCGCCTCCGAAGCATAATACTGAAGCGGTCCCGTTGCCAGAGTAGCCCGGTGGGCATGAATAGTACACCCAATGACCCTCTGGTATAGTATCAACGACGTTTCGATCCTCGTCTGTAGCGATGACGTCATCGCCTGCTACGACTGTACACATTGACGGATCTGAAGTGAAGGTGAAAATAGGCAATCAACTACGTTTTGGGGAGCGCCAAATACAAAGGAACTTGAACCCAAGATACGAACTGCGGGTCAACTAAAAACGCCTGGGAACATAGGCACATGAGACGGCAGAGAATAACTAACTCAGATTGAACGATCGGAATTAAGACAGAGGAGAGAGGGTGAGTGAATTAAGACAGAGGAGAGAGATTGAGTGAAGTTTTGACAGAGACGAGGCAAGCGTGAAACAAATGCCCCAAATCCTAATCCAAATTCACTCACCAACCAGATACCCAACGGTGGTGTTTCGCACTAACAGACGCCGACGAGGGTGCTTATGACCCTCAATCGATATCCTAATCCTGAAGATGCTAAAATTATGCTCAGTGGATATGCCTTCATTTTGGAGTATAATAGAGTATTGGTTTATCGTCTCTCCTGGTGATATGGGTCGTAGCAGGGGCTACGCGGCATACCTGCATTCTCGCAACAGTACACACACATGCTCACGCATTGGTGTCACTCAACAACCGGATACCAAACGGTGGTGCTGAACCTGATCTAGCCAAAAATATTATAGCTGGGAACATGGGGCTATTATATTAACTGGATAGGACATTATGGACTGCTCATCGTGTGCCCTGTTCGAAGTCCATAAACTCAAAGTGAGGAGGCGCCGTATTGTGTGTAACTCGTTAAACACATTGAGTTTGTTACTCTCTATTTGCGAATTTATCCACATTCTCAACGCGTACCTTCGTTGCTCCATAGTATGCCATAGTGTAAGATTCTGGAACATCTTCAGTGAGTATTAGCTTGTTTCAGAACACGCTGATAATAAACTCGAGAGTCAGCCGATCCTTTACGGGTGCACAGAAACAACGTATTAACGTAATACAAATCGATTACGTCTGGCAGAAACACGATAGAGATAATTAATGATGAGCTTGAACTGGAGGAGTCTGTCGAAACGGAACATATTCTGATATTCTGACCTGCTGACGAAATACGAATCATGTCGCCCAAAGCACATGCCACGATAACACTACTGTCAATGAGGGCGCTGTCGATGCATAGCAACAAAATTCCACGCTGACTTCTGCTCTGCATGGAGCTCCAGTACAGCATGTCCGGGGCTTGGCTTGGAGCGGGGAGGGGGTTGGCAGGTTGGAGATGACAGAATGCATTTCGATCACAGTTCCTGGAATGTTCTACCCTAATATAAAATAGATTTGTATAATGCAAACACATATCCACAAAGGGACAACTTGGGGTGGGAGGGGGAGTGCCCATTCACATTATTAATATGACTCCAGCAACCCCATTGTCGTGTTCAGTGGGGAAATGATTTCTAAGAAATAGTTTCTAACAGGAAAGAAATATTTCTCTCGTGTAATGTAATTCGAGACAAAATAAAATACTTTCAATACAGATTCATTCATAGAATAGTGGCAACAAATTCATTTTTGAACAAAATTAATATTATAGATTATTCCAGCTGTAATTTTGCAATGTGTCTCTTGAAACTTCAGATCACTTTTTTTCGGCGTAGCCCAAAATTGGGCCCTTTCTGAGATAGAATATATTAGGACTTATATTAGGATTCCAAAGTTGACATTAAATACGAAAACGTCTTTTTTGGATATTATGAGAACAATTAAAATCGTCATGATCCAGTTGCATCAGCGGGAGTTTTCACCATGTTAGAGGAAACGAAGCAACCCCCTGCGGCATTCACAGATCAGATCGGACGCCTTTTGCAATTATACTACGAGACAGTGCAATCAAATCTCATATTGTTTACTTTGTTCTCCGTTCTTGATAGTGTGACTAGCATTCTTGTGCCCCCAGGGTGTAATTCTAAACTGTTGAAGATGGATTGTCGTCCAATTTAAAAAAAATAAAAAAAAAAATTAAAATCTTGTTAACAATACTGCAGCCACAGCAATCTTATATAAATTGAAACCAAATGGTATAGTTTACGCATTTTTTCCGTCCAAATAAAATTGATATAATAATATTGAAAGTGTGTGATTCCGATATACCGAGTTGTGCTGCACATTACGATATTTTGACGTGACGTCATGCAAAATTCGACGTCGCTTGTTCGCTGGACGCTAGCAGACGACAATCCATCTCTAACATTTGATGACAAAGAAAGACGAAAGTGTTTTTTCCAGGATTAAGCATCAGCCAATCGGGCGTGTTTCAAATGTATCCAAACATGTTAGGCGACTATTCGGATTAATCCAACCAGGTCAAGTCACGCCCTAATAAAATTGTCAGCATTTTTTTGTGTAGGGCCTATGCTCCAGAGCGATCGACAGATATGAGCAGAAATAACGCGTAGAGATACGCGAGTCACGCGCGCTTTTTTAAGCCAAAATCGTTCATTGGTTCATCACAACGATACGATTTTCACACCCCCATTACCTACCTTGTATGTTTCGAAACTGCATGAGCAGTGATACTTTGTTTCATAACATTGGGAAGAAAGGACATGTGGAATTATAATTGAGATTGACAGAATTTGCAGTGTGACCAAAATAAATTGTAGCCTACACGTACATATACGTGCTATAACCATTAACAATGATTCGCATAGAACCGAGTCCAAACTTAAGCTATATAATGACGTCTACGCATATACTGTAACTATTCCTGGATTTTCATAGGGGTAGATTCCAATGAAAAAACTTGTAGCTCATATGAGGACCTCTCGGAGATATTGGAAAATGCTAACCCAGTTGAGAAACAATTATATTATGGGACATCGCCCAACATGGAAAACCCCTGGCGATATGAACAGTAACGTGTGAGAAAAATATTGAAAATATCCTGTTGAGACATACATCGGCTAGAGATACATGCACTACGAGATGGTCATCCAGTTGGCCTTCTCCGAATTTCCTCTTCCAGAATAAAATTTTCTGTAAACGCAAGTTTAGACAAAGATTCTTCGCATTCATTCAAAAGCTGTCAAGAGACAATATCGGAGCGCCGTTTATTTTCCACGTTTTTTTTTTCACGTTGGTTCCTGCCAGGGTAACCCACATATTGCGGTCGTGCGGTTTGTTTATCCGTGTGATATAATCATGTATTTGTTCTACGGCGAGTCGACTTCGGCAAGTCCGGTAACGCGTTCAATGTTTTATAGAAATAGCTTAGATAAAAAAAAAATATGCCATGTAGGATAAAATTCTTTTCTGTAAAAATATGAAAACATCACTTCATAATATTGCAAAAAATTACGTGACTGTTCATGCAGGCGTGAAACATTTCTTGCTTTGCCCATATTTGCAGAAAGGAGAAATAGTTGACTGCTAAGGTAACGGTATAACATATTATATTAGTGTAGTAGATCTAGTGGAATCTAGTGGAGGAAGTGGAAAGCCTGTAACGGGAGTGACCAAAGTTCACGTTATCGGTATTGCCCTACTCCAGATATTGTTCCATGATAACTCCGACCACATTGCACCCAAAGCAGCTACGTGATATCATGCAGACAATTGCGACGACAAATGCACGACAAGAGACGACTATACGACTTCAAAACATCGCCTCAAACCCACCAAGCATATCAGTTGAAGTGACCAGTGACCCCACGTCAAGGGTTGAGAGAACGTATACAACTTTTCGCCCTTTCACCGCCCTACTACCGACCTTTTCGCCCTACTACAAACACCGGTGTAACACCCGTGAGAAATCGAATGTGATTGTATTTACTTACCAACGGGATTGATAGTCGTTGAGGCGTAACTGGTTGCTGTGAAAATGTAACAAGGAGACTACTAATCAAATTATATAGGAAATGACTGCCAGCATGATTTTCATCTTAGATAGATGCACTACACTCACTGTGTGTAGCTGATATTCCATTATCTTCTTTTTCTTTCTTTCTTCCTTATACGCAATAATCTAATATCAAATGAATCGGTGAACTTGCATGAAAAAAATTATAGCCATGGGATGCTTAGACTTTCATAAATCTTATCAACTGTGGCACCATGTTATTGACAAGTGGGTCATTTTTTATCCCTACACTTCATTGAGGGGGGGGGGGGGCATAATAATCTATTTTGTGAAGACATGAATAGCCATCATGAGTAAGAAATGCAAAAGGCAATCCCTCAAATTTAAGGCTTCAGATTTTCTTACAATTGAAAATTATGGTGGAGGTGGCTAATGCAAATTGCTTCGACCGAGAAAGGGTTCGGGTATTCGCGATAACTACAGGCTGAGTGTGTTGAACGTAGACCAGTACTCTAAGAAATACTTTTGCCTTTGTCTCGATCGGCTATGTGACTATAGTGGAACCGGTATACACAATCATCTAGTATCACATGGAACAGTGAACTTGCTAAAGAAGATTAGCCCTGGGATGCTTAGTCTTTCATAATCTTTATCAACTGGGGCACTATGTCGATTGACAGGTGGGTCATCTATGATAACTATACGTCCCTTGAGGTACATAATAAGTTATTTTGTGATG
This sequence comes from Sclerodactyla briareus, assembly GCA_026419785.1. NCBI lineage: Eukaryota > Metazoa > Echinodermata > Holothuroidea > Dendrochirotida > Sclerodactylidae > Sclerodactyla > Sclerodactyla briareus. Next base: position 196,360 of record JAODTK010004555.1, on the reverse strand, counting down.
GCATGATCAGCCATCATGAGACCAAAAATGCAAAATGCAATTCCTCAAATTGAAAGCTTCAGATTATCTTATAATTAAAACTCATGGTGAAGGGTAGCCAATGCGAATTGCCTCCACGAGAAAGGGTCGAGTATTCGCGATCACTGCAGGCTGAGTGTGTTGAACGTAGACTAGAGGTACCTTTGCATTTCCTCGGCTCTTTGGCTATAGTGGAAGGTAGTAAAAGAAGTGAAGAGTCTCTAACAGGAGTGAACCAAAGTTCACGTATCGGTATTTGCTAAACTTTAGATATTAATGACCAAATTGACTAATTGCACCAAAGCAACCATGTGACGTCATGCAAAGAAGCGACGACGGAAAATGCACGGAACGACAATCCGCATTTGGAACATCGCCACAATCCCACCGAGCATATCAGTTGAGAAGTGGCTGTGATCCCACGCCAAGAGATGGGAAAACGTATACAACTTTTCGATTTACCCCGCTCTACTACAAACGCTGGCGCTACCCGTGAGATCGCAAATGTGATGCATTTACTTACCAACAGAACCGTTGGTCGTTGAGGCATAACTGGTTGCTGTGAAAAAGAAAGAAGGAGACTACTGACCAACTTATATAGGAGTTAAATGCCTGCATGATCTTCATTTTAGCTAGATGCACTACACTCAATGTGTGTAGCTGTTACTCTGAAATGTGTAGAAATTACACAACGTGTATAAAGATCGTGCATAAAACCATACAGTTTGTTTATACTGTAAACGCCTATCGTGTAATTGACTGCACAATCGGAATATGTTTATTAGTTACACAGTGTTGAGTTTACCACATGTTTCAGTGAAATTGCTTCCGGACTGCCCAGGCCTATATGGAATGCTCAGACTTCTGGACTTCCTCTCAGAATCGAACCCCATTTTCTCCCTGCAAACCGGACCACGTTGCAGGAAAAACAAATCAACTGAATGGGCGAATTCGGTGTTATAGCGGACAGACAGGGTATAAATAGTCAATATCTGATACGATTTTCTGGCGTGTTGGATGAATGCACTCATTATCGCCACGTCCAGATGGTGGCATTAAATGGCGGTACCACGGGAGCAGGAATTTAACACAACAGCTCGTTAATCTGAGGCTCATCTAGGAACCCTGGCGTATTGGATCGTGAAGGAGCACCGGCGATAACTCGCCTTCTCTTCTCGACTAGTGCTCTGATTATATCGAGGCAGAGTTGTAACCAATCCCAACCATCTCTCGGGACCGCCATTTATAGCCCCATCCGAAAAAAACTATCAGTGAACTCTTTCTCGGAACCTGGAGGAGCGGAAGTTCAAGTTCAACATGACTGCTCGCAGCCGACAGACGAGACTTAATTGCAAATATTCCGTACAAACCCAGAAAATCCACTGCACCACAGCGGAACCATGAAATGAAGACCACAAAACCTCGCCCATCGCAACTGCATGTACAGCCACAGAGAAATCGTCCAGTGCCTGCTAGAATTGCGAACCGGAAAAAGTGTGGTGATTGTTAAGTGTCACTGATACCATTTTTCCGCCCCAAGGTGGGCTCCGTTCAGTGAGGCCTGGGTGTCTGACGTGGGAGTTAAGATGATGCTGCATTGATTGTATGTTCTTGAGTGGATGACTTGGACTGAGTCCTGAGGTGTTTTTGACCGAGACCAGAATCGGACACTACCATTGAGTCAACCCTGCGTTGAGTGAAATTGTGTAGGTCGCGAGGTCTTCGCTCAACCCTCGGTAGTGTCATTGGAGGCTTCACATCTTGCGAGCCTGAGGTCAATGGACACGTCAGGATAGCATACGCTAGGCTATATATACGCAGTCATCATATATACGCAGTCATCAGAATACTGCAAAGTGGTAAAAGGCGTTTTCAGTTCCATTACGCAACCACGCTTGCTAAACTCTGGCGAGGCGTCGACGCCCAGTGTGGGGATGAGAGTGAACAAAGACACAGTCCTTTATGACTGCCTCAGTTCTTAGTTATCGATGACTGCACCGCGTATTCAATATCATGGAGCTCGGAAAAGCCACCTGGTGAGCCATGTGTATGTTACATGCATTCGTAGTTTCAAATTTCGCACTTTAAGATGGCGCACCTCCCTGCAGACTATACTGCCCACATGCATGGTTTCATCGGCACATAATCAGAAGGGCTGTAGCCAACCACTGATACCTTATTCCCTAGGGGTGTAGCCTTGATCAGATTTCCGTGAAATCGTACTTTGTTCGAAATTAAGGTAACGTGAGAGCATAGAAACCGCCAGCCTCCCTACTATATGCACGGCAGAATTGTATCATTCCGCCTCCCCCTAATTCTTCGAAGGAAAATGTCGAAAAAACATAAATGAAACACTGAGGAGGCCTAACCTAAAGATAACCTTGGAATATCTGAAACAGAGTGGAAACACAGTTTTAGAAACCAAAAAAGTCTTGCTTCGCCCACAACAATTGTATGTGCTTCAAAAGACATTGCGTATTAACCAATATGATTTCTCCCCATCCCGTCTGCGTCTTTCTTATCAAATAGACGGAATTTTATGGGCAAATTTGATTCGTTGCAATTATATCGTCTCCGGGTCCTGGTGCCTGTATTTTATAGATCCGTTTAGTCTTGCCCTTTTATACTGCCCCCCCTCCCGGAAAATGGATACTGACTTAAGTTTTGCAGGTGACGGACCACAATATGGTTAAGGTATAAGTGAAAATGAGGTCCAGTTACAGCAATCATGAACAGGTAATTGTCTGAATCTCCACCCGACTGGCCGTATTCAAGCGGTGCCGAAGAATTATGATTCGCATGCTCCGCGCTGCAGTAATTTTATTGTATTAAGGATCGTTATTCGTGTAATTGTTAGCCTTCGTTGCCGCCAGTTGAACGAGATTCAAACCTATATGTTATGTCGAGCAAAACGAAAGCATCTCAGTAGAATTACCAGCCAAAACATTATGGTGATATTTGTATGATACCGACTCACTTTGTGTTTTCGCAGTTACATAAAGATGACTAGGTATAAGGAACCGTGCCCCCAGATGAGAGTACAGCCTTCAAACGACGCCATGTTATGACCAACCGGAAAAACAGGGGTATGTTCATCTACACTAAATAAAACCAGCTCCTTGGTGATATAAGTCATGTTTATTTAAACTTGGTGCTACAGTGTACTAGTTCATAGTCCATAGATCGATGTTACCAAGTAAGACATTTTTCTCATACCGATTTAGACCAGCAGATTAGTAAGCAGCTGGACTTACAATAGTGGAAGAATGGTAGAGTGGTATCAGTGACCACCTATTCACAAAGCAAATATTCCGGGTTCGAAATCCAACAGTCACCGGACTGTTTTTCGCTCGGCGGTTGTACTTGCAGTTTGCGATGGGCGAGGTCTTCGCTTCATTGTTCCGCTTTGTTACGGGATATTTGCAATAATTATCGTCTGTCGGCTTTTAGCAGTCTCGTTGACTTGAATCTCCGCTCCCGCAGGTCCCGAAACAGTGGTCGGGTTCTGGGGTTCACAGATAATTCTTTCGGACGGACTAAAATGGAGTCCCATGAAGTTAGGTTTTGGAATTGGTTAAACCCCTGCCTCGACTCGATCTCATCTAGCACTATTCAAGGGAGAAATGTGAGGTATCACCGGTGCTCATCCACGATCAATATGGCCAGTGTTCTATGGGGCTCTTATTGACTTCCTCAACCCGTAGATATGTCGTTGTCGTGTTCGAATACTGCACCGAAAGACCAGTAATAGTCTCGCTCTTTCACACTGAAGACGGTCATGTAGGCCCTATTTCCATATTGCCATTGCTATACAGCGATGCACCAATTCACTCGTTAGGGAATGCATACTTGGAACAGGGGAGTGGGGGGGGGGGGGGAGGCGAAGTGGTCTCTCATCTAGCATAGACGAGGAACCCCACTTAGTCCAATCGTTTCGTTCTGGAGTAGAAGAGGCAACCTGCGCTGACTTATAATTCGAATATATATTTGATGCAATGAATCAATCAATCAATCAAAATAATCATCGGTCAATCAATCACGTAATTCGATATAAGTTGTGCAACCGTCCGCATTTTTTCCGTGACTGATAGGCTCTGGTTGATGTGTCGATAGACCGAAATATCTGGAAGAAGAATAAAGTTGTCGACACATTAACAGAGGACGTAACTGGAGATAGCGTGTGATAGATGTGTTTTAGTACGTGAGTGCAATTGACTTATTGGTGTGTTGCAAACGACGAGGCTGGTCGTTTCAAAGAACTGGTCCAGATTCTCCATAACGCCAACTCCGTAAAATGTTTTCGTTATGAAATATTTAAAGATTTGAAAGGCCACAAGGTCAATAGATCAAATGAAGTCAAGGATCAAATGAGGTCAACGTCAGTCATCAGATGTAGTTCACCTAGACGAATGATACTTTCTATTACAATATTGCTCTGACATGTTCCGTTGCTAATATATACAAGGATTGGCCTATGGTGACCTTCAATGACCTTGACCCGACACCAAGAACAATAGGGGTCCTCCCCATCATATGTGCAGCACACATACCTAATAGGAACTGATAGATACTTGCCATAATGAGATATCGTGCTGACAAGGTTCTTGTCCTGACTTCGAATGACGTTAAACTGCACAAAAACCAACAGGGTTCAACCTCACCACATGAGCAACCCATGTGCCCTATTGGAACCTATTTCCGTTCGTTAGATTGTTCGTTAGATTGTCGTTAATATATATATATATATATATAATATATAAATGTATAAATGTATGTATGTATGTGTATATATATATACACGTATGTGTGTATGTCACCCATGTCAGCACGACATCCAACGAACACCTAACGAACGGAACTAGATATATGAATTGAGACCTAGTCCTACCGCCGTTGTACATATACTTGTTGGATTGACCAAAATTTGACCTACGGCCGTCGGAGTGACCGTCGTTGGTCCTATACCGTGACGCCCGTCGGATTGACCGCCGTTGATCCAACTGGACAGGTATCCAGCCAAACAATTTCTGGCTGGAAAGGTTAGTCGTGGGTCGTGGAGGGCGGGGCGGGGGGGGGGGGGGAGGTTGGTCGGTGAACATTTTTTATTTGCTAGACGCGATCAATCGTCACAGAGTTGACGGATAAGCCTACCACAAGGAGAACGATGTGTTTGCTGTAGTTTAAAAAAGAATTGACAATATCCACGAAGTCTATGTTGTAGGTCAATAATTATAGTCTATATTCTTGTCACGTGTGTTAACAAGAGTAACTGCGAGTTCGCCCAAACTAGTCAAACAATTTGAGCTGTGTGTATCTTCATGTAGATAGATAGCCGAAGCCTACACATATGACCTTAGTACCTTTATCTTCTCATCATTCACAAAGCTTAATTTTAGTTTGTTTAGTTTACAATTTATTTCCTTATGGTCGATTGCGCACCCGTAAGGTGACTGTATTGTTTTGGGACACACACTGAAGAAACTCACAGAAGAACAAACACACAGAAATATGTTTAATTTCTAATAATGTGTGAATGCCTTCCAAGAGCTACTGACGAAAGTTGGTACACTCAAAGCATAAACGGGACTACTTCCAGTCGCCCAACTTACAATTATGTGAATGCCCTTACAGAATCTACTTGACCTGGGCGGAATTCCTGAAATTTGTGAACTCGTTCAAAACCTTGCTTTTGAAGTTCGCAAGGCTTACGGCAGCTTGGCCACTCGCGGTGGTAACGGTCTTGCGGTCATCGCCCCACACCTCGCGGTCACACGTACGGAGACTGTTGGCGTGACCGTAAGCTGTTGCAAGCTTTGCGGAGAACGAATTCCGTACAGTGTGAGGCAGGTTTAACACACACGCGCGCGCACACACCAAAACAGACACTTCCGCCGTTGCACTTCAAAGCTGGATCACCCAGCACCAATTGGTATCCCTCCAACAGCACCCCCAGTGTATAGTCCCCAACCACCACATGGTTACCATAGCAACTGTTGCTATTCAAGTAAGCAACAGTAAATATAAGGTAAATGGCAAACTGACTACAATATTTCTTCCGGCCATTCGGGACCGATGTGAGAAAATGAACCCCTGCTGACCACCCTCTTGGAATTGAACGGAAGGTCTCTAGCCGGGTGGAATCCATCACGGGGATCATTGGGGTGTGAGTTTTTTTTCATATCTCATTCGGTTACTATGGAAAGTCAATTTCAGCACTTCCTGTTGAGAGCGGGCTCATTCGATCTGGTGTTTTGAGTTGTAAACACCATTACATACTGACATACGTTCCGATCAGTTATGTCGAATTCGGTCCTTGGAAGAGAAATTAAAAACACGCTTTTTTTCGGCTTTCCGATCATCAAATCGGCCTGAAAATAACGTATTTCGAACATTTTTCTCTCGGAGATTGCTCACCAGCCCGAGAAACTCTAATAGAAGGGTCGATTAATACTATACGCTGCCCAATGTGGGGGTGGTGGTCGGGCGCGGCGAGGCAGTGCGCGTATACGACACATTTTGACGTATTTTCAGTGCGTACTAAGTTAATGAATATTTGATTTTTTTTTTATAGTCCTGCTTACAGGTGCTTAACACTCGAAATGGGAACCGACCAGGCCAAGCTTTGAGCAGTGGGTCGAGAGTGCAAACGAACTTCTTTCCCGAACGATGCGCACTTTTTATTGGTAGGCGCACTTTAGGCAGTTGGCGTTGGAAAGGGCGTTTCCCGGACTTGGTGTAACGTGCTCGAGAAGTCGTATGGTCACATGTTGTAGTAACCTGGTGGTCTAGTATTCTCCATTATATATTCATAGAGAAACATAAGCGAATTTAAATGAAGCGTCGGGAGGGGGTGGAGGTCTCTCGGTCTCGATTCAACATTTTATCGGCCGAGATTGCGAAAGTTGATGATGTAACACTGATTTGGTCGGCTGAAGGGGTTGGGGAGCGTTAGTGCCAGCGTAGTTATGATGAGGACATTGCTGAACAGGCATACCCCGTTATGATTGACATAGATCTACATAGCTCATGGATGGGACGTTGCTTGGCGGGTTGAAAGTAGTCTGGTGTCAAGAAGTTCACTGATGTTTCCGAACTTTTTTGCTTCATATCCGACACTCACAAGGTTTCTGCAATGGCACCACCTCCAGCAGTCTGTACCAATGTCTTGACCAAATTGTAACGGGCACCCTACGTTTGCTAAGCAGCTAAGAGGATTACACGATTCTGCGTCTAATCACAACACAGACAGAGAACACTCTCGCATCAAAATAAGACCGTAGAAGCGTGTTAAATAAGCATCAACGGAGACTGCAATTTATGGTGCGGTCTTTCGAAGTAATGACTTTGGTAATTACCAGATAGAGATAATACAAACCGTACGTGCTTCCAAAGGTTATGTGACGCAATAACGAACCCCTCGGGTTTTGTCCGACTCCACTGGTATTATACGGTATAACGAGGTCCGGAAAAGAACGCGGCAATAGAAGTTCGACAATTGAAACATAGTTCCACATTCTCGTTACCGTTTTTGAAAACATTGGAGCCACATCAGTTAAAAATGAGCGGAGCCCGTTCACCATATATGGCTAGATTCTCACTGACCGCTCCCACACATGCACAGCTTAGAGAAGACGACTATACAGCAGACGGGTTGCATTTTTTTTTTCTAAGACAGATAAGAAATAAAAAATCAAGTTAAGGAAGAATCAATATTCCCAACGTGAAGCTGCGGTTAGAGGGACTAACTGTTAAAGTACTGGGTCCATTTTCCGGCAAGTAATATTTGCGTACATGGGTTTTTTTTTTTTTGTATTTCCGCCGAACACTCACTCTTTTCTTTTCTCCCTTTTATCTTCTCTCCCTTCCCATTTTATCCACCATACTTCCCCAATCCAACCCCAATATTTTAAGTCTCTTGGAGTCCGATGATTTCGGAATTGCCCTATAGGGGGAGTTGCCGGGTGGCAATTGTCCGGGTGGGAATGGTCCGAGTGGGATTGTCCGGGGTGGACGGTGGCAATTGTCTGGGTGGGAATTTTCGGATGGGATTCGTTCGTGGGTATTGTCCGGGGTGGACGGTGGCAATTGTCTGGGTGGGAATTTTCGGATGGGATTCGTTCGTGGGTATTGTCCGGGGTGGAGAATGTCCTGAGTGGGAGTTGTCCGAGGGTAATTGTCCAAATTTAGTCAGTCTAACGAGCGTATGTACAACGGAGATAGGTCTGGGTCTCAATTTTTAATGGGATTTCGAATCGAATATTGCTTTGTAACTAATTGGCACTAATATCCTACCATTTATTTTTTTTTCGTCCGCTATTGTAAGTCTACAGCAGCTTAGGAATCTGCTGGTCTGAATCGGTATGAAATAATTGCTACTTGATTACATCGACCTGTGGACTATGAACTAGCACACTGGACAACACCAAATTCGAATAAATATGACTTGCCAAGGAGGTCATTTTAATTAGTGTATATGGACATACCCCTGTTTTTCCGGTTGGTCATAATATGGCGTCGTTTGAAAGCTATACTCTCATCTGGTGGCATCAGTTCTTTACATATTCATCGTTGTTGTAACTGCAAAAACACAAAGTGAGTCGGAATCATACAAATTATCACCATGATGTTCAACTGGTAATTCTAGTTAGATGGTGCTTCTTGTCCGACATAACATATAGGTTTGAATCTGGTTCAACTAGCGGCAACAGTGGTCCGCATGGGGTACGCACGGTCTCTAGTGATGTAACTGGAAGGGGAATCCACACTAACTCAGGGGGTATATTCCCCTTCAGTCCCCTGAGTGTTCAATTTGTGTCATGCATATGGGCATCTCTTCTGCTTGTTTTTGTGTGTTTTTCGATCTGGAAGAAATAGACGAGACATACCGAAATTCAAACCAATGACATGAATTACAATCATTCATGGGATCAAATAAATACTCTGCGACGAGCATGCCAAAGTGTGAATTCCTCCCGGGCATTCGCTTGAGAATACGGCCAGCGATAGAAGATTCAGAAAATTATCTGTTCATGATTGCTGTAACTCTTCTTCATTTTCACTTACACCTTACCCATAGTGGTCCGTTACTTGCCAACACTATGTCAATACCCCCCCCCCCCCTCCCTCCATTGTTTGGGTGCGGGCGAACAGCAAAAGAGTAGGATTAAACGAATCTACAAAATACAATGAGCTAGGACCAGGACACAAGATAATTGCAATTACGATATCAAGACTGCCGTTTCCGTTTGTTTGATAAGGGGTGGAGATCAGTTTGGCTAGTTTAGCAGAGATTAGTTTAGCTAATAGCATGTTCTGATAAGCGGAGCGCACTCCTAGTGCTGTGAGCGCAGCAGTTACTTGTTGCTTCTAAGTGTTGTTCGTTGTGCTTTCCAGACATTTTTATCGGAAGAATTAAAATCCTTATTCATAGGAATGTGTTATTAACTCGCAGTCGATTGGTGAAATGATATTGTATTATAGAGGATGGAATGTCGCTCAAAGGACATGTCAAAAAAATCAATTTTCAATTTTCCGTTTTCTACGGGTGCAAGAGCCAAGTAAACGCTCATCAAAGGGCCCTGGTCGTATCGGTCGTAGTTGAGCACCAACATTAACGCGGCCTCCTCTTCTCGACGGGTGCTCTTAAAGGTCATGTAACAGATTTATGTCAAGTAAGACTGTGTAGACCGGGGGGACATATCCCATTTGGCGGTTCTAGCATGTTGCCTTGTTGAAATATTCCAAATTTACTCTTGAGAAATTTGAGGAATCTATGTCATCACGGGAGGCAACGAGGGGCAAAAGCGTGAGGCATAGGCCCTACACAATAAATGCTATTTTTGCACCATGATAACAGAAGGACGAAAGAAGATATGCACTAAGAAATAAATGAGATAATTCTTCACAATTCCGTGAATAATTCTGTAGTTTTTATTCGGATCCCATATATAACTTGTTTGGTACAAGATTTTAAAAAGTGCACGTTTTACATTGACTTTGTATTATAGTGGAACCTGCAGTCCCACCGGTGATGTCACAAGGCAAATGTGTATTAGCTGATCGTGCCTTATCCGTACACTCGAATTCGGTGTGGAGTTTCGGCTGTCATAATGTTATACATAGGAAGTACCAGAGACCAATGTATTTACATGACCATTGTTCCTTTAGTTCGGCATTCGAACTAACATGTGCTTCAGAGCATCACTATTCCGTTATATTGTCAGACACACTCTCCAGTCTTAATTACCCTAGTGCCGCATCCTCTTTACAAACCTGGTTACAGATAGAAAAATACTGAAATAGTAGTTTGCGCGAATTCTCTAGCCACATGATGAGCCCATGCATGCGGCAATGTGAAACGCCCCAACTTATAACTCTTCTGGTTTGATAAGAGACGTTGCCGTCGAGTGCAGCTTGCTGGCGATTGTATAGTCACGAATAGTGCCAAACAGTGCTGAATTCCTGCTACCGTGGAACCGCCAGTTAACGGATCATCGAAACTGACTATGAGCCGCATTTTTCCAACGGGCCAGAGAATGTATCAGAATGATATTACATTATATATCTATATATATATATATATATATATCTATATATATATATATATAATATAATATATATATATATATATATATATATATATATATAGATATATATATATATATATATATATATTATATATATATATATATATTATATATATTGACCATCTATAGCCTGTCTGTTTGGTACAAAATGACCGAATTAGACCCATTTAGTTGATTGTTCTTCCTGTATGGTGATTCGATTTTCAGGGAGGAGGTTTGATTCCCAGAAATGGGGGTTCGATTTCGAGGGGAGGTCCAGACGAACCTGACGTCTGATGCATTCCATATAGGCCTGAACAGTCCGGAAACAATTAACCTTGAACATGTGTAAAACCAACACTATTTCAATTGTGTAGCCAATTACACGATGGGTGTGTGCAGTTTTATACACGATACGACCTTCACACAAGTTGTGTAATTTTTTTTACACATAACAGAATATGCATGATAGCTACACATATTGACTGTAGTGCATTCAGGATACATATCATGCAGGCACTTAATTCCTATATAATTTGGTTAGTAGTTTCCTTATTACTTCTCACAGCGACCAATTATTCCTCAACGACCACCGGTCCCGTTGGTAAGTGAGGCAATCACATTTGAGATCTAACGGGTATAACACTAGTGTTTGTAGTAGGGCGGGGAAAATCGAAAAGTTGTATACGTTGTCCGATCTCTTGGCGTGGGATCACCAGCTACTTCAACAGTTCAACTTGATATGCTCGATGGGATCACCAGCCACTTCAACTTGATTTCCTTGGCGGGATTAGGGCGATGTTTCAAAGTCGGATAGTCGTCTCCTGTCGTGCATTTGTTGTGCGCCATGTCTGCATGTGTCACGTGGCTGCTTCGGGTGTTATGGGTCGGAGTTATCATGGGTCAATATCCAAAGCAAAGCATACCGATTACGTGAACTCCGGTTCACTCCCGTTAGAGGCTCTTCACTTCATTAACTAGATCACGCTATAGCCACCACACTGACATACTATGTTTCTTTGTTGACCACGAAGGTTATTTTTCCTGTCAAATGCGTAAGTTATGCCATATCTTAGCAGTCGACTTTTCGCCTTCCACATCTGGGCAAGACAATGAAATATTTACCGCCAAAGAGAGATCAAAGTATAAGAAAACTAGTGAAGAGGATAAGTCCAGAATGCGTGGTTCGACCAGGTTGAAATTCAATATAAAACAAATAATTTTTTTATGGGGAGTACAAGCACCCCATTGTTTTTGGGGCAGACTAGCGTCAGTTTTCACTGCGGGTGAGAAGCTTTACAAGTCATCATGTCTCTCGTCCGTTCGTTCGTTCTTTCTTTAGTTCGTTCGTTCGTCCGTTAGTTCGTTCGTTCGTCCGTTCCTATCGTCACGTTCATTCGTAACTTCTCGATACGTACTCGATTATGTTTGAGAACTTGGTGGTGGATGAACCATTCGTCACTGGGCTAGCTGATTAACTTTTTTTGCATAGTGTGATTAGATTTTAATTAAATCCAATTTAATTACCCCAATTTGTCTACCTACAGCCGTTCCATTGAACTCTCTGTGAGAGGGTTAGTCTACATTACTCCCTGAAGCTACAAGGGCTGGCCTGCTTGTAGAACAGGAACTGTTTAATTTGTCCGTCATCGTTGAGGTGGCTGGAATACAGGCATTGGGGAGGGGGTAACGGCCAGTTCTGTGAGCAGTCTGTCATCACCTCACCTCGTAGTTGGCTAGACTTTCATTGTGGATCCAAGTATGTTTCCACACTGTTCACTGCTACAACAAAAAGATGCCTAGGAGTTGGCGGATACACCAACGTTTTTGTTGTGTACCTATAGCTGATATCACAGGCCTAGGAATTAGTTATTTGGGTACTTTGTTCTGGGCACTGATAGCAAATATTAGGCTATTGGTAGACTGTTTCCCAGCCATTCCAAGGTTATGTCAGTAAAGGTCAATTATGTGAACAAACAATAAATGTGGATTGGTGAAAAGCATGCAGTGTATTCGCCACAGGAATTTTGCCGTCCTCAGCTATCAAGACGTTTCGACTCTCGCTTGTTTGGGGAGGGGGGGGGGTGAGAAATTGTGAAAAATCTGAGATTTTGGGCATTGTAAAGCTCGTTAGAGCAGGGACGCGACCCACCTGGGTGGGATGGAACTCAACTTAGTATTGGGTTTCCCCTCCTGATTACATGATCCCTACCGTTGGGATCAGGTCAAACTCAAAGGTCATGTTAGGGAATTGAATGAAATATGAAAAGTTTGAAATTTGGTATGCAGCTTCCTTATGGGGAGTACAATAACCCATTAACGTTGGTTGTAGACTGGGAGTCATTTTGGGAAAGAGGTTGGGAAATTGTGAAAATGTTGATTTCTCTTACACTGTACCAATTTCGCTTGGTCACACAATAACTCATGCTTGGTATGTGCGTTCATCTGAAGGTACTGGTCCCCTATTGTTTTGGGGTCAGGTCAGCAGTCTTTCTGGCCTCAGGAGAGGCCAAAGTCTGATGCTATGCTATTTCTCGCTTGAAAGTATATTTTCACTTCAGATCCGTCAATGTGTACAGTCGTAGCAGGCGATGACGTCATCGCCACAGACGAGGATCGAAACGTCGTCGATACTTCCAGAGGTATTGGGTTTTGTACTTTCATGCCCACCGGGAGGCTACTTCGGCAAAACGGGACCGTTCAGTATTTTATGCCTTCGGAGGCGATGTATGGAGTCATTGTACAATAGTGTGCACAGGTAATGTTGACATGCTTTCCAAATAACTGATGAGAATAATAAATAATAATGTGATAACTAATAATAATAATAACAATAAACATAACAATGATACAATCATAATAATAATGAAAAAATATATATTAAGAATAATTCTCTAGAAAACTGTAGGGCGAACCACACAAATGCAATTTTCATTGAAGATATAATGAACCTTTGTTGTGACTAAAAATGACGCATCGCAGACCACAACTCCCTGAAGATCTACCCACCTCAGAACAACCATTGGTCATTGTGACAATCAGCACATTTCATGATCTTTCCAATTAATCTACAGGGAAGCATTCGAATCCTCGGAATACCCCTTGTTAGTTGCTGGCCCCAGACCTCCAGATAATCGCTGTTTCTAAACCACAACCATATGCCACCATGAGGAGGAGTATGCATTGGCCACCATTCACCTAAGGGATGATCTAAGAACATCTGAGGGATCGCATTTTGATTAGTGTTTTCCTCATAGTGGCTTATTATGTCTCCACGAAATAGCTTTGTTATGTATTTTCGATGGCCGATACGTATCAAAGATGACCCACTGTTGATAAAAACATGGTGCCAAAGTTTGATCAGCATCTAGTAAAACTAAGCATGACCAGAGCCTATAATTTCGTTTTTGTTTTCCTGTTTTTTTATGCAAGTTCACGGTTTGCATTTTGATTTCACATGATTGTGGATATATAAATTAGAACATAAGAACGAGGAAGAAACCGGAAGCGACGCTCAAATGACAATGGGACAGATTTTGGAAGATGATTGCTTCAAATAGCCCTTTGATTCCTCTAGTACAATAAGTATCCCAAAACCTTCAAAAAATGCATTGTGACAAACACTGTTCAAGTATGGTCAGTATCTCTCAAATTTCGTGCCATGGAGCGGTGTGAGGAAAGGGTTACCATCTAGCCAGAGCGAGTTTATGCTCAGAGAGAAGGATAGGAAAGGACACAATGCTCGTGAAAGACCATGAAGCCACAAACATCTAAAGAGAAAGAAAACCCAATTGGCAATTTGATGAAAAATAAATCAAGACTGTTCTCGAACGCATCACACTCTTAGACAGAAACCACCTTCATGAAGGCTATTCCATTCATATTAACTCTCTGCGAAAAAAGAAATATTTACGAATGTCTCAAATTTATAGAATTCGCCACGGAGCTTGAGGCGACGACGCCTATGGGGTGGACATTGAAAAACTCAAAGAAATAGTGATAGGAAACGAAAGGCTCTCTAATCCATGACCAATTTTGGAAACCGAATCAAATCAACATCGGATAGTCTCAGCTACCATCCCCGAAGTTAGACCAAGAGACTTAATCTTTCCTATTAGTTCCTAATTATTCTAGTAGCCCTTCGACTTGAAAGTTTTCATTAAATGCTTAATTTCGAGAAGTAAGGGATTTCAGACTTGGACAGAATACTCCAGGTGAGGTTCCACCAGTTGTTAAACAGCCTGACGACCAATACTTATCAATGAAACTGGGTGACGTCTAATCAAGCGAGAATCCAAGTACCTCTCTCGTAGCTCAGCCCCACTGTTTAGAAGGTTTCAAGGAATAATAAAAATGAAATCCGAAATCTTTTTCTGAATGCACCTGATGACTATGTGGCCAATTCAACTGGAAGGAAGGGTGGCGAGTTGTTGAATCAACATGCAAACTTTGGCACTTATCGGAATTGAAAAAATTTGCCAATCTTTGCTTTTTTATAAATGAGGACGGCCATTTGGAGATAATCAAGATCCCTTGAACCAATTGCAACATCTGCGTTCGAAGCAACCTCCCGATACAACGTGGTATCGTCCGCAAACCTCGAACTGTGGTTAGAACAAAATAGAGGCTGCATTCGACTATTGATCGCAGTGGTTTATCCTCCAACTCCATTGCCGTTATTGAGCGCACGAGAAGCCGCATTGTAACAATAATGAGGCCTTGTAATGAGGCAGCAGGGGCCTACCACGCCATTGTTGAGTACGTAAGAAGGTCTGATCCTTGTCTTCAGCGATTTACCTAAATTCTAAAGTTATTTAATTTTGTCCATATGGAGTGAAGAAGCGTATTCGCGGCAGAGAAGGCACATTTTGCACGCGGGAAAGAGGATAGAGAATTCAATTAGCGTACTAGTTTGAGCTGAAAGCAATCACATAAAAATGTGGAGCGGATTCTTGCCATTTTCACAATATAAGACTTTTGACACTCGAGAGGAATTTTCAACATCAAGGTTTGTGCAGGAAATAAGCAACTGCTAAATGAAATGTAGTTACAACAGTCAGATTTGGGTGGCCTGGCGGGATAAGAGGGGTGAAAATATTGGAAAGGGCATCTTTCAACAGCAAGCGTGAGAAAAATCGTGTTATAAGACACAGTCAATAAAACAGGGTGGTGAAGGTGTTACTTCCAAAACAGAACTGCAGCCCCTCATCATGTAATAGCTATGTCATAAGGGTGATCAGCGGGATGTCCAGCGGAGGAAGGGGGGGGGGGATGGGGGGTCATCAGTTGCTCCACTCAGAGCGTGATTATCTCAACCTCACCTGTTGGGTCGGGGAGTGAGAAAACAGTTGAGGGAATTGCTCAGAACTAAACAATTATTATTCCTCGAATTGGAGTAGAGCAAGATAATAGCAACACACACATTTCAATCACCAAATATATGATCCCAACATGGGCAATAATTTGAGACAGGTGGATTTGTTCAGTCTGAAAAGTATATGCTGGATGAGGGTAGAATGGGGCAAACGTCCGAACGTCTGCCTATCTCTTTCCCCCTTCAGGCAATCCTGGGGTCACCCTGGATAAATCCGAGATTTCTTAAAATCAAATGTGTCATCTGTGCATATAAATATAGACCTTTGGTTGGTGTGGAAAACATATTAAAAGAAACTCTTCCACTATTGGCAGAAGGATTGGTGTGAAGGAGTATGTAACCATGATGATAGGCAAAACCTTGTAGACAGTCCAAAATAGTTGATTCGATCAAGTTGAATCGGTGGAAGAGAGATATTTTGGCCATTGTCAGGTTGTGAACAGAAACTGACCCGCCCAGATAGATGAAGCTCATGAAGATTAAGTGAGCGCACTAGTTCGGGGGGTGTGAGAGGTAACATAGATTGATGTTGAATTGGAAAATTGTCAGACAGTCATATGATGCCCAAAAAGAGCTGGTACCATTTTCCCATTTGTCCTGTGTCTGGCAATAGGTTGTCAGGAATGAGTCAAGGAATTACATAAGCCTTTTGGTTTTCGGTTCTGATCACAGATATTGACGAGTGTTTGAACAACGTGCCCAAATGGAGTAACCTGCATCAACGAGGGAACCGGGTACACCTGCAAACTGCCGTGCCGGGTTCACTGGCGGCAACTGCGACATAGGTACACCATAGCAGACTGGAAAAGTTTAAAAGTGGTATGCTATGTTGTCTAGTGTTGCGCCCTTGGTATAATATTCAGCTACAACATAAAAACTTAGTTAGGGAAAAGGTCACACCCGTTTGTGTAGGAGTTGAACCCGTATATCGATTTAGCCAAAACATATGTCAACATAATTTGGCCACAGGCCTACCCGTTTGTCTAGGTGTCGCACTCTATTATTATGGCCTTCTGGTAAGCACACGCGGCATTAATGTTCCCCAATGACATTCAATTGGGTCCGTCTCGACTTCCAGGCACCTCAGCCGTTCGACCCGAAAATCGCCAAAGCTGACGTGAAGCAGAGAGTCTACCCTCGACAACGATTTGATAATACGATGTACAGTGACGCGTACATTTTCTGCTAGAAGGGGGTCTAGCATGGTATTTCCAACGACCTCGACGAGGCCTATTTTAGTCCATGAATTTTCAAAAAAGCCAAAGTGGACCAATTTTTCAAAATTGAAATTTCGGAGTTGGTTACTTGACTAACCACCTCTCAATGATAAATCGAAGTTAATCTGCATTCACTTTCCACAAAGCAGCAGATGTACCCCAAATAATATTACCGTCTAATTGTCGATTAATCGGATGAATCGTCAAGCTATTACGTGTGTGCCCAACCTTTGAGCCTCTTGGCCGACCTATGAGCCATTAAAGCCCCTTGAGCCCTAGCCTTGGACACAAATGTGTGGATATCCTGCTGTCCTTGGGCAATATATGGTTCCAGGTAAAGGACATTTCATTATCCTGTGTGTGCATTCAGTTTCCTGCTGAAAAAAGTGCCCAGAAAACAGACTGACCAAAGTGATGGCGCACTGCATAAGATTGTTAGTTGTACGAGCTGGATGAAAGACCACATTAAACCATGACTGACATATCAACGACTTAACACAAGTCTAATGCTGAAGTCGCCAGTCATTCCATATTCAAATCTGACACGTCACGATCTGGACAATGAAAAGACAATGTAAGATTTACACTCTCTCCAGATATCGACGAATGTGCCAGCCTGCCATGTGCTTTTAACTCGACCTGCATCGATGAAGTTAATAACTACTCCTGCATTTGCAGCCCAGTGAACCAGATTCAGGGTTCCACCTGTAGGGATTTCTCAAAGTGGCAATTGTTCAGGTGAGTTTTCCGGGAAGCCCGGAACGCGTGACACACGCACACACCATACATACACACATCCACATACATGTACACGCACACACACACACACACACACGCACACATGGTTCCCATGGATTGAATGCGTCAAGCGCCACATTGTGTTATAATTGGGAGGTTGTCAGCGAGGAGGTTAAAACGGCGGCTGGACATGCTGGAAGGGTGGTGAAACCAAATGAAATGCTTGTGTCATCAGCAAAGGAGAACACTGGGCAAGATACAGCATCAAGAAGGTCATTGATGAAGAGGTTACGGAAGCTTGAGGCAATTCGATGAACAGTGAACAGAAGAGTTAGAACCATCGACACGAGCAACTATCGACCTATTAGTATGGTACACGATATGCCTAGTATAGTATGTATAGTATAGTATAGTATAGTATAGTATAGTATAGTATAGTTAGTATAGTATAGTATAGTATAGTATAGTATAGTATAGTATAGTATATTTGAGGCGCAGGAAAGTCAGAGATCCCGTGATCGTCTGAACATAGGGAGTTCGCAATGCGACCATGTGCCAGGCATGGTAAGATACCCTGGAGATGTCAAGTGCAATCACCCAGCTCTCACTAGCCTGTTCCAAGGAAGTTGACAACGTCCTTGGTGGCAGAAGCAATAGATCACGGGTTGAACCTAGCTTTGGGTAAACCATACGAGGTAAAATCTCGCTTTCTCAAAATTCAGATGTCGCCGGCAAGTTCAGCCATTTCGAACAGCGTGTACGGTAACCAAAATGGCCAATTAGGGCTGGCCCGAACACGGAAAACGATGCCATATCGAGGAAACCGTACGCATGGTGGGGAGTTTACGCACCCTGCGTCGGCTGCGCCCCACTCCATCACCGCATTGGGCACTAATCGACTCAGTGGCGTCAGTCGAAATAGGTCGATGCAACTTAAGCTCCGGCAAAAATTTATGACGGAATCCAAGATGGCGGACATGTCGGCCCGTTTGATCGACATATATGAAACTAGACTAATTTGGGACGCTGTACTATGAATATGAGGGAAAATTTCGAAAAACCTACCCTCCTATTAGAAATCCTCAGAAGCGGTCGATAACCGTCTGAAAAAGGTGTTTCAAGTATGCTATTTCACGCCGATTTGGGCTCGGCTAAGCAGAAAAAACAGCGTTTCCACTTTTTTCAGGGAAGTTATCTGGGTGGGAGTTGTCAGTTGCTAGTTGTCCGGCAACCAGGATTCATGGTATTCTTTTTGTTAGCAATTTGAAAACGGAATTAAAGTTGTTGTATGACATATATGAAATTTGTTTTGTTCTTTTTTCTCTCTAGCTGTCGCTTGGGTGTTTCAGCCTCTGGGTACGGGATACTGTATGGGAGAAGTGCCAAGTTCAGTCGTCTGTAAGAGATGTGAAATGTGGGGGGATTTCCACACCTCGGGGTTGAGTGTTAAGGAGGCTGGAAAGGATGGGTCCGTATATAGGTGTCGGAAATGTATTAGGATGGACCGAGGCGCGGGTCTGAGTGGGGAGGAGTTAGAGAAGCGCTGTGTATGTCAAGGCGTTATAAAGTCAGGATCATAGGCTTTTCTGTTGATCATCGAATCCGACTCATGTATGTGGCTTGTCACGATGGCGGTGGCTTCAAGGGAGTTAGTTCTGAGCAGACAATGAAGGACGGGTTTTTTGTTATACGTGTGTCAGAAATGTGTTAGACTGACTGAGTTGGAATTTAGGAGGAGTGATCATCCGTGCATGATGTTAGGGGAGCGCACAGTTGTGGGTCGAGACGTTATAAGACGGGGACCAACGATTCTACTTGCTTAAGTGCGCTGGAAGTTGAAGAGTCGATCAGAGGGGCCGTTGCAGCGTGTGTTGGATGCCGGTTTTTTGTCTTTGCGGAGGAAGGGTGAGCCGCGAAATGTAGTGCTCCGGAACTAGGGGTGGTAGTTGCAGCAGGTAAGGGATAGCTTAGGGTGCGGGGACGGAGAAAGTAGGGGGAGGAGAAGTTGATGGTGTATACTAGTAGTTCGCCCGCGAGGCCTAGCACGTAGTGCCCAAGACCATGGGCGGGCAGGGACTGAGCGTTGCAGCCGGGACAACCGGGAGACCGTAGACGGGGAGACAGGGTAATAGGGTGATAGGGACGTGACCTGTTTACTAGTGCTCGGTAATCGAGGATCGTCAGTTGTGGGAGAATTATCTGTCTGGTGTTCTCCTTCTTGGGTAAAGTGGTTTCAGGGTAGGCCCTGAGCACAGGTGACCATAATCGAGGGTCGTAGGACGAACAACTACTACAATTACAAATATATGAATATTTATGGTAATATGAATAATGATAATAGTAATATAATGATATCATATAAATGATATGAACAACAATAGATATATATATATATATAGATATATTATATCTATATTATATAGATATATATATAATATATAATATATATATTATATATATATATATATATATATTATTAGATATAATATATATTATTTGAGCCAATAATGATTTACATTAAAACAATAATATGAATACCACTGGTGAAAATATTAGTGACCACACATTTATAAAGTAGGGTGTAATACTGGCTGATTGGTTAGGCATACCTGATCACAAGAACCAAGCCCGCACTATCCAAATTCTTCACAGAGCGCACCAACCTGAACTATAATAACGACTGTCTTGACTTTGTAACCCAGAAAATACCCTCTTGCCCCCGGAGAAGAAGCAATCAATTATCAGGGTGTATCTCTTACCTTTCCAACTACTGGACATGGGGAGACAACGTATCAGATGAAACTTGCGGGAATTAGAATTTGGAAATGCCGTGAGTATTTATGACAGTCAATATAAACCACACACTTTCTCACATCCGAACGCGGAACTCACATCAATATTAGCAAGGACACGCGTTACCTTTCTATCACCGTATAGCAACTCCAACGCAGTTCACGAGACCACTGCAAGAACGGAGTTACTTCCCTGAAAAATGGACAACCGGGGAGTCCGTGAACAAATTGTTACACCGGCCACCAAATCCATGATAACACTGTGACATTGATCCCTAGAGACATGGTCGAACATTGACCTGTAAAATGATCAATGCGCAGACGTTACCCCCTATACACCCAAACATACCACACAACGAGGAGTCAATCACCCACAAGATAACCATTATCTCAACACGGTGAATTCAAGTCAAAGATCGGCACTGTACATCCAATTACAAGAATTCCCACCATATGCACAATAGATTTAACAACATTTTTTTTAATGCGGGAGTACCAGTACCTCTAACTTTAGGACATTGGGCAACTCCCCCAAGCTTGACATCCTTCTCCCCATGAGCTACTTCCAACCCCGAATGCATCCACACCTCGCTTAATATACAAATTCAGGGAGTAGCGAGAGAGGTTCGTTTTGAAACGGAAGGCAGCTGGTTTCAGGGTACAATTAACTTTCATTATTACCTAATATTATTATTCTTTTTAAAGGTTTTAACGTAGCATAGAGGGGTGATAAATAGTGTCGGAAATGTGATTAATTGATTAGACAATGTTCCAAGAGAGTGGTATTATCAATTGCCGGAAGCATCCTCACACACACACCACGGAAATAAAACTGCGAGGAAACTGGTCGTTCAAAAAAAGTGAAGGGAGTGTGCGCATGAGTGAGCATGAGTCGATACGAGGGTAATCCTTTTGAATGAAATTTGACAATTAACAGAGTATCAAAGATGGGAAATCGTCTCATAGTCCCCGTCGAATTATCGACCGATGTGGTTTCGAGGTCATCACGACACAATTCATTCCATTGGGATCAGATTTAAGTGCATTGAAATTGCCCTACTGTCTAAATATTGTGAACAATAACCAAGAGACTGCTGCTGGTCCTACCACGTTTAGTATATTTACTTAGGAGGCAAACTTTCCTCGGAATACGCTGCAAATAAGGAACGAGTCGTATGCAAAAAAAATCTCCAAAGTGCTTGGAACGAATTTCATAGTGACTTAGCTAGTGAAATATATAAATATTCAGTACGGTATTCAATATTGCATTTCTGGGTTGAGAATAATTGAAGAACGGAATGACGACTCAGATATGGTGACCACAGGATCATAATACTGTGATATGCGATACCCCATCTTGAGGATTTTAGCCTTAGTTTTGAAAAGTGCCACAGCAGATTGATTCTTATTCCTTTAGCTGATCAGCCATAGGGCTAATCGCACTTGCACCATCGGGACCTGGGAGGACCGACCTTCATACCCTCCGGTTTATCCAGTGCTGAGAATAAGGAACAAATAGAAGGCTTGCCCAGGTAAGTTGATGTCACTGAAATGATACATATCTCGGCAAGCAACTTTTGTTTGTCAAAGTATGATTCACGATCATATCGAGAAGTATCATTACAAGAGGGTGACTTGTTTTACCGGAAGTTATCTTCTACAGGCCCTTATAAATATAATACAACAATGTACAGTGATTATGAAAAACACGGATGGATCTGCAGAGCAATGGTAAGTCGCAGGCTATGGAGGTAAAACTTCAGAGTTCAAAGGTACCCGGTAGTGATGATGCGCGCCCACAATCCGAGACTGTAGAGAAGTGTGACGCGGACTGTGTACCCTGCAAATCACCTCTGTGGAAGCTAGTCAATGTAAGGGACGCGACAACCAGAAGGGCGAACCTCCTACAGTGTATGGTGTGGTATAGGTAGACGAGGGTGTCGGACGCCTACTTTGGTGCAACAAAACAAGGTCTGCGATCTCGCTTGAATCATCGCAGAGGCCCATCAAACCGAGCCCATATGTCGCCAACTGGGACTATTCCCATTGGTGATGGACAGGGTATACTACATTGAATCAAACACTCGAAATTCGAAGATCAGCCCAACATAGAAACGAAAATTTAAATAACTAATTGAAATTTGAACACTTGTAACCAATAACTAGGTTAAGTCATAATTCTTCAGACTATGAGAGAAAAACTGGCCCCTGTGTGAGAATCTTTGACTCTATTATATATATAGATATACTGATAAAAAACGTCTTTCAAAGCTCGTTCCAATTGGCTTCTTTTTTAGTTTTGTTTATCCCAAGTTCCCTCCAACAGGCAAATCTCCAAAAGAGATCGAAACAGTTAGTAGATGAAGCAGATAAATAAAGTAGTGTTTATGATGCAAACTTTTTTATCATATGATCTGGTGCTAGTACCATGAATACCAACTATACTTACCGCTTGCGCTTATGACTTGACCCCTGGATTCATTCCAGCCTGTAGGTTGCTTTTGTCCCGTAAAGCGCTCATCATTATTGAACATGGGGCGATACATCAGGTATTCGTTTGTTGGACACATTGGTCGGGACAAAGCGTGTCCATTGAATTAGCTTGATCCTTTTTTTCGTTATCTTTTTCTTGTTATAATGAAATCCATCGGTACTACAACCAACTTTTGCTTAGGCCTGGTCAGCACTTCTATTGCTAGTGTAAATTTTTCAACTGCCGTGGACACCCTAAAGGCTCAGGTATATCATTCGACGGAGAGATATCATTGGTTGAAAGGCGGGTGAAACTGAACAGGTAAGCAAGGAACCCGTTATCATACCTTCCCCACCAGTCTGATTCATTGTTGTTATGTATGTTAATACAATTAAGTGATAGCCTACAATGAGTTCCTCAAGACATCATGCAGTAGATGGGCTTCCACGGAGTTTCCTAGCCGTGAGCACCAGTAGTATTTTTGTTCTTCCCACATTTGTTCCCTTATATTCGAAGACCCCCGTTAACCCTGATAATGTGGAGGAGTTGTCCAGCGCTCTCGCCATGGTGACCACTCAGACCGATGATCTGGAGGCGGAGAGAAGGTTTGATTGACGTCAATGACACTAACTGTGAGGCAATCGTTGAGACAGAAAGCAGTCTCCACATGTAGGTATATATATGCATACATAAGCATGTTCACAATTACAATTGCGTATGCTCACAGCGAATCTACAGCAGTGGGGTATAAATGAGGATTCCCTATCTTAGCGATATTTTTTTCCGTTTATGGCGTTCATTAAAGCTGCTACAACGCTTTAGTAGCGAATCCAAGCATCTTTCTTCGACAAGTGTGATGCTATGTCATTAACGCCAGACATATATCATAGCATTCGCACCACATAGGCCATTACTGAAAAAATTCGGATACCCGTAGCTCACAAAATCGTCAGCCTGTTCTCCCTGTTATGGTCACTAGGCCTGGCCAAAGTCGAAGGATTACCCATGTTCATACTGATTCCCGAATTTTAAATCGAATAGCAAAAAGTGCATTAAATTTAAGTGTCCGCGGCAATGGCGTTTATACCAGGCGTTGTGTCGTTGTGATATGTGATGTATGACCTTCGAATCAATTTTCTCACTCAAAAATTTCGGAGCTTTTGGGAGGCAGACTGCCGCCCACCCCCCAGTTTTTCTGAGATGGGAAAATCGGGAAGAGAAAAGAGACAAAGTGAGACAAATGCCTGAATTATTTTCTGCTGATTGCCCGAATTTTCGATAGAAAGCCCCGGAAAAACCTGACA
Organism: Sclerodactyla briareus; assembly: GCA_026419785.1. Classification (NCBI taxonomy): domain Eukaryota; kingdom Metazoa; phylum Echinodermata; class Holothuroidea; order Dendrochirotida; family Sclerodactylidae; genus Sclerodactyla; species Sclerodactyla briareus. Next base: position 171,879 of record JAODTK010004555.1, on the reverse strand, counting down.
AAAATCTTCCGCGCGACTTGCGCGATGGTAGTTTCTGATTGGCGGACAAATTTTCCTGCCCCCAAATTGGAAGGGTCATGTACGCCCATGGCTTTTCCCTTCGATCTCACCAGGGACTGTTCGTAGACACATGATCCCACGCAACGACGTCAGAGTAGTAGGAAATTGTAATGGAAAAAATACCATGTGTGGATAGAGGTGAAACATAATAGTATGCACAATGACAACTTTTTCTAGTTTGTATAGATACACTCAAATCCACATGTAGTTGGGTGCTATCGAGCCTGGCAAGTGCCCTTTCCGGCGACCTAGGTACGCTCCGCGCCAACTGGTGGTGGTGGGGAGCTTACTTAGATGGTCAATTTTGCCATTCGATGGCCCCACCCCCAAAAAAAAAGAAAAAAAAAATCTCAAGTATGTATTTAAATATAAATATAGATCTGTTCCAGGCTGTTCCGATTTTGTTAGAGCTTGGTGGTGTAATCCGCAATGACTGAAAAGTTAGTGGTGTTCGGGATTGCGACAGCCACTGGGGTTCCAATTTTTTGCGGCAAAAGTTATTTACTGTTACCATATTGTTTGGGTGAGCATGGGGTTGAGCTCTACCTACCCGTTTCCCATGGATTGGATTAGAGAGGTTACGGATGGCAGTACACAGTTGAAGGTTCAGTCTTGGAGGATGACCTGGATTTTGCGGATGACGTCTTTGCTGCGGATTTAGTGAAGATCTCTAGTGTATTATAGCTGCCAGGGGCCTTCTCGTTCGTTTCGCTCGGCATCCTAACCGTGCTCTGCACCTCGTAGTGACCATATCAGATCTGATATCCTGGTAGGGGTAATGTGTTGATATATTCCAGTGACTCATAGAAACTCCTTATGGGGTTTGAGACGAACACTAGATTTTTTTTGAAAGGCTCACTCCGGTGCATCCTTGGTTACTGGTGGAACAACCGTCCAATGTCAGGAGCTCCGTGAAGTCAGGGATGGAAAAGGGTCAGTTGCTTGTTTCGTGAATATGAATTGCGTCTCTTTTTTCTTTGGACAGTTCACGCCTCTGTGTTTGTGGTTACAAGGCTCCATGGGTTGTGTTATGTACATAGAACGTCACTCGACCCGAGGAGAAAACTCGGTTTATCTTAGTACACAAGATGACTGACAATAGCCTGTCAAGTAGGCCAACAGTACGTGTACAGTGTCCAATGTTATGCAAACCTAATGCATATCAATCATTAGTACAATACGACATGGAACGACTAGGACTAATTTACAAACAGGTTGGGCCAACCGCCAGTCGGTCTCGCAGCTCTGGTTTAGGCCAGCCACCAAAGACCTCTGCGAATGTGGCGTGGGGAGGTCGGTGCCGCTTGCTAGGAGAAGACATGGTTACGGATGCGCAGGGGGATGCGGGGATTCATTAATAATATTACACTAATATTTCACTACTACCACAATTTTACCGCCCCGCAATTTTCCTCTTGTAGGTCACAGACTCCGTGGTTGGGACAGTGAACAACCTGATGGAAGTGGTATGAGGACACACTCTCAGAGAACACGGATACCAGTAGCTCTGTTGAGTCCCTGGAGAAACAGGGGTCAAACGTGCAAGAGAACCCTGAGAACTACACAGACGTACAGGAAAAACGTCGGAGTGTACGCTGTCAAGGTCGACCCCCAAGTCACGAAGACAATCACATTCGTTACACTCTCCCCCACTAACGCGTCCGCGGAGGATCGACTCCAGCGCGGACCTCTCGGAGAGAACAGCGTTTTGTATAACAACGAGACGGAGGTAGAGAACGAGGACAGAATCACTTCCATATTCATACCAGCGGTGGTTGTGGAGATGGCGGAGCAAGGTAAGTCACTCTGAGCTCGCGGGACGGAGTGCATTGAGGCAAACAGATACAGAAATGTAATCAGGAAGAAAATGATGGTAAGAAGTTGAAAGGAGCCAGTGTACTTGTCAATGTGTATATAGGTTAGAATTCAAGAAAAAATTGTTTTTAACATAAAAAAAAGCATGTGGAGAAGCGACAAGACAGAGGCAGTGATTTGTCCCCTCACGATTTAAAAAAAAATGAGAGATGCTGTTTCCGATCTTCACGAAATATAAACCCAGAGAAATGCTATTCTTATGATGCCATTTTCCCGAGGTTGTTATTATTGGGGTGTTGATAATTGACATACTATTAACGTTTGAATGATTTTAAATGACTCCTACTTCAGAATAGGTTCCACAAGCCTACAGCTCTCACGAGGTTTATATACAGAAATGATTCATACCCACCAGCTACAGTTGGGAAGGAAAAAATAGTCGTGTCAGTTTTGCAAATACTCCACAGTAATCCCCGATGGCAGTGTATAAACGTTCACTTCTTAAGTCTTAATCTTACAAGGACGATAGCCTCTTCCGTACCACCCAAACCAGCCGATACGAATACGTCAGTTACAGGGAGTTCATCGCAAGCCAGGTGATCGCAGCGACACTAGAGAACACAGATGTCGAGAACCTCCCCAGCGATGATCGCATCGTGGCGAGGTTCATAACCGCCGTGGTGAGTATCACACATTTTGGTAATGACAACGACACATTGGCACCAATAGAAAAAACTACTATCTGCAATATCTTGGTAATCAGTTCCTTTCATCCCTACACGACGACATTACATGTGCAGAACATCTCAAAACGCGTTCCGTGTGACGTCCTGCGTCTCATGATGAATAACCCTGTTCCAGTTTGATATGAAAATGGGCTACAACAGCACCTCTCGGTACTCAACCACGAGCCAGACACGAGTTTGAATTTTCCGATAGGTTCAGTAAGCAATGTCCATGGCTGCATTACACTGAATGTTCTCTAACCTCATTGATTATATGGAGCCACGCACAACAGATAGTAATTGGAAGATTCTGTAATGAGAACGATTTCTGATCCTTACGGCCGTACTGTTGTAAATCAGATACACAAACCACATGGCCACCGGAAACGGTGCGAATCCCTACTTGGATACTCGTGAAACATTGTACACTCTGAACCTACCTACGTCAATTTGACCAGAAGCGAACCACCTGACCTCCCAGATGTGAATTGGATGTTCTAACTACTTGGCCATGGGTAACAGTTTGGGTCTTCGTTCAGGGCCGACAGGTACTTGGTGTTCGTGCAGCACTGTTAACGCTTCACACTCCTCCCAGCGTTAACTCTTAACAACTTCATCATCATCGGTAGCGTTCCAATTCCTTTCTCATGCACTCGTGAAAGACAGGACCAATCGGAAACACAACTGCCTAATTTTGACCCAAAACTGGATCATCAAGGCACCGGACCCGACTCGGGAGCAAACTCCAGCCATCTGTAACGGCCTCAAATCAACCGAAGGTTAATGGGACCCGAGAACGGGGTCCAGAAAGGAACCGAAACAAAAATTTTATAGGTTAAAACCCTAACCCAACGGGGGTAGGATATATTCCACTTCATGGTTGACGTTACATTTTAGAAGTGTAATATGAGAAAGAATAGACAGTATATATGATCTTCAAAACACATAGAAATTAAACACTGTGAAATCAGTGGTTTAGCAACAGTGTTGCAGCTTCTCTCTCCCTAATCATTTTAGCAGATCGCACCCTCGGTCTACCGTTGTTGCCTGCAAATTTCATTCGTTGATGTCTATTCAGCATATAGGCCTAGTCCAATAAATATAATGGGACAGAGCTTAGCGCGATATGTTGATTGTTCCAGCGGTCCAGAGCATACGCTTTAATGTCTGACCGTTAATAGAGGGCATATCATATGGCGAATGAGCGGCAGCCATGACAGTAGCGATAAAATGACCTCACGGCGAAATTACGAAATTATTCCTATGCAATACTATATAGATCACGGGGAATTCCCACTGTTTTATGTTAAATTCCGCATTATATTTGACATACTTAGGACCGTTATTTATCGCGCCAGTGAGGTCATATAAAAGGTCGTCCAGAGGGTTGGGAGAATGCCTTTCTCCATACGTTAACGGTGAAAAAAGGAACAATCGTCCAATTATAAAAAGTACTGGGTAGTCCTAGTCTTGTCTCCGTTTCAGAATGAGAGTGAGGTCACTGAGAGTTGCGTGTTTGGGAGTACCGACCGAGCAGAGAGAAGGTGTGTCGGTCGACAGAGGGTTGGCGAGGAATGAGAGAAGAACTATCGACGGGGTCCAACCGGATAGTAGTGCTACTGTGATCATCTCACCAGTTTCGGCGTCCTATCGTACGGTTTTTATTCCTTGACGAAGTCCAGAGGATCTATGTAGTCAGGATGCGTGTGGTGTGTGTTGGTGTGTGTGGGTGTTATGTGCGTGTGTGCGTGTGTGCCGTGTGTGTTATGTGGTAGTGCGTGGTGTGTGTAATCGCAAAACCGGATAACTCAAACCCACCTTGGGGTCAGGTCTTTTGGTCAAAATAGAAAATGAGTGAAAAGTCAATATTTTGGCCAAGTTGGCCTGTGAACATTGATCACTCAAACCCACCTGGATTGATGAAGCTCAGACTAGTATGTGTGTTCCCCATGATGGGTACATAAACCTTATTGTTTGGGGTCCGGTCAGAGGTCATCTGAGGTCACCAGAGGGTCAAAGTCTGAAAATCTTGTGGAAACGATAAGCCTATTGGTTGGTCGATCGAGTTGAACTTTGGTTGTAGCTTTCTGATGGGGGTCCGGAACCCTATTGTTTTTCCGTATAGGTCGCAATGAATTTCGGTCCCAATAAAAATTTGTGAAACGTCAATATTTTGGCCAATTTTTGCTTGTGAACACGAATAACTCGACCCCACCTGGATGGATGAAACTCTTACTGGGGGTAGGTGTGTTCCCTTGATGAGTACCTGAACTCGATTTTTTGAGTAGTTTAGAGGTCATCTGAGGTCACCATAGGTCTCCTGAAAACCTTGAATTTAGTGTGTGCCTTCGTACCAAGAGTATAGGGCCCTATTGGTTGGGTCTGGGAAAATGTGAAATTCGTCAACGTGTATCTTTGCCCTTATGAGCTGGTACACTTTTCCCCCCCCCCCGCTCTGTCCTTGTTCGGCCATAGGTTGTCAGAAAGAGTCCAGGAATCACTAAGCCTTTTTGGCATGCTGGTTGTTAATTGTACCGCATATTTCAGTACGCGTTAGATATTTTCCAACTACTGGCCGATATCTACTTTTCGAAGGAGATACTTGATGAGTTTATACGATTGTACATTACAACGTAATGTCTAACATCCATTAGAGTTAGGTATAACTGTAGAAAAAATGGGCTTGGTCTGCTATTAGGGTACGTGGGGTGAAGAGGAGTGGTCTGTGTGTCGGTATATGTACGAATTAATTAATGATAGTTGGTTAAAACACATGGTCAACAAGATGCAGGTCGCAACAGATGAATGAAATATCTAACTGTTAGATGTAAAGTGTTGTGCAGGCTAATGGGAGGTGTTTCATGATGATATCACTGGGCCACATTGTCTTGACGATATCCTATTTGTTTTCACAGGGTGTCGGGAGGCCGCCCTCTGTCCCCCCCATTGTCTCAATTGTCGGTGCCCGCTATTCCACTGTTGGTTTGCTACTGTTATAACTGTTCCTGCTCGCAACACGTAGTCTTATAACGATTCTCTACTCATACGAGTTCAACGCTTTGTATCCCTTGCTACCCCCTCCCCCAGAACAGCAGGTATTTTCTTCATATTTTATATATATATATATATATATATATATTATATATATATATATATAATATATATATATATATATATTATATATATATATATATAATATATATATATAATATATATAAATGGATCATGCGTTTCATATGTTCAGCCTACAAACATAAACTATATTCTATATACTGTTTCGAGGCATATATGCTGTCCCTACCCCATCATGCAAAATCTTGGCACAACTAGCTACATCACCAGTATATTGGCGTAACCACCGGATTACTACATTACCTAGACATGTTCTAAAAATAATTCGCTGCTAGTTATATTTGTTTGTTTCAAGAAATAAAACCGCTACAAATAACTACATATTTGCTGTTCAAATCCACAGGAAGCTGAGAGAGCGACAGGTGTCTAAGTGCACATCAACCTGTCCCTCAGTCTGATCGGCTTCTACGTGACCTTCCTTATCACTGAGTGGGTCAGGGAGGCTCACTGCAGGAATATCGCCGCCGCTACTCAGTATTTCGCCCTAGTCACGGTCGCCTGGACTTCAGCAGAGGCAATCTACATGTACCTACTCTTCGTCAAACTGAGAAGATCGACATTCGGCGTCCCCCGCTTCATGCTCTTTGCTAGTCTCATCCAGCATACGGTGGTTTCATAGCGTATTCGTACCGTAATTATAAGGAAGAGGGGCAAGTTCCTCTCTCCTTCTTGTTGAGAGGAAAAATTGGGGACAGGAAAGAGACAGAAGAGGCATAAAGAGGGAGGGAATGGGAATACGGGAGAGCATAATACGAAAATAGAAATAAAAAGGGGTGAATTAACACATCAAATACGGGAAAGCAGGAGAAAGTTTTACTAAGAATGCAGCAACGCCCACATCTAACTATGGACAATGATCTCACTGGCTTTATGCAACTTATAAATGGGTGGATATTTTCTTTCATAAATCGCTTTGTTAGGAATATTTCCCCCATCTACAGCAGGAATAAAATTCAATTACGAATCAATCTTGAATTAAAAGTTTTCTTTCCTTTCCTGCCTTCAGTTCAGAAGTATCTAGTGGCGAATTCAAGCCCCCATTGGTGCCAATTTTTTCCGTCCTGTAGGTACCATTTCAGCAAAATTGTTGTTCTGTCGGTGCGCTACTCGTAAAGTGGAGGTAGCACTCCACTCGGACGTGTGTCGTAAGGACAGTTTACATACTAGACACGTTTTTTTTTTTTTTCGCCCGCGATTCTTCAACTTGCAAATGTTCAGCAACTTTATCTATGTACCAGTGTTGTAACAAGTAAGTCACCGACTCGGACTCGAGTCGAGTCCGAGTAGCGTATCAGACTTGACTTGAATTGACGTGGAAACAAAACCAAATGACTTGATAAGTCGCTGCTCAAAATTACTTGACTTGACTTCGAGTCATCACTGAAATTGACTTGACTTGACTTGGACTTGAGCCATGTATGACTCGAGTCTAATGAAGAGACTCGAGTCTGTTGTTCTGACTCGAGTTCTTGGGAGGCACTCGAGTCCCCGTCCCTTCAAGTAGAACTCGATCTTCTTTTCGATTCGTGCAACTGGTATTATTATTATGCCCGAAAGGCCTACGACGCTTGTCCAATATCGGTACACTAGCCGTCATACTGTATTGTACACGGCATCGGTGCTGTGTTACGAAGAGCGATATGGTATCGACACACTGCATGAATACAAAAACAGGGTTGGGTATGCGCGTCTGCATGTAGGCTTACAATCGGCATGAGTCGTTCGTACTTGCGTTCAAAGGGACGTACGTAAACAGACGATCAACGCCGGCTCGTACTAGTGTTCAGTGTGTTTTATTTTTTCTCAAATCGTATCGTGTATCCACTCGGATGCAAAAGAGCTATTATCGACGCGAATACACCATGAGCAATTTATGTTTAAATTCTGTTCGAATTCGTAATGTTTTCAGAAGCAATGGCGTTAGCCAAGGGGAGGGGGGCAAGGGAGAGGGCAGGGGGCACGTGCCCTTCCTCGAAATCATGCCCCCCTGTTCCCGCCCCCATGAAGGATTTGTGATTTTCGAAGAAAAAAATTCTGTAGTCAGTATTCGACTACCAGCTTTAATATAGACCTGGCCTAATTTGTTGTTTTTATGACAAGGAAAAGGCAGAGTATAATTGTTGCCAGGCAAACGAATTTATAAACATCATTAAGATGTTATCGAGGATAACATTCTTCTCTATATAGATACACAATATTTTTTAAACAGCAAATAACTGCCAATCAATGTAATATAAAGACAACAATTTCTGTCTTACTTTAAGTTTACAATTCCCGGTTAGCACCATCTGAGGCCGCGGCGGCCCAAATTGCATTAAATTTGGTTCTGAATGTACGTTGTTGTTGCACAATAACTCACTTGATGGTTGTTCTCGACTTCTTTTTGGTGCTGTGAGAATTGACTATTGACCATTTTACCATATTTCTGGCAGTAAAGTTACCACAATATCGATAAGCAGGCTGCTACTTCAAATTTCTGCCCAGCTCCATTTGATGTGGTGATAGGGGGGGTACTAGTAATGGTCACTTACTGTATTAAATAAATTGTCACCTGTTGAGCCCTATGCCCACATTATATATATATGCTAGCTTGATAGGTATACAATTTTTTTCTTTAAATGCAAAAAAACTTTAAAGACAGATGCTGGCAGGAATGGACGTTTGGAAATGGAAAGTCAATGTCTCGTAGCCTAGTTTCGTGGTAGCAACTTGTTCGTCACAACCTAGCCAGGATACCTAATCAGACAAACTTTCTGAGAAACATTCTACAAGGCAAGCAGGTCCATCCCTTTATGCCACACTGTTTGGAAGCCCACACACTTAATTCTGGAACAAGTGACTTGAATTGACTTGGACAAAATATCTGACTTGACTTGACTTGGGCTTTGTAGTGAATGACTTGACTTGACTTGGGCTTTGTAGTGAATGACTTGACTTGACTTGGGCTTTGTAGTGAATGACTTGACTTGACTTGGGCTTTGTAGTGAATGACTTGACTTGACTTGAGACTTGCCTAAGGGAGACTTGTTAAAACACTGCTATGTACCATTGGGGTTGTTTCAGTATTCAGGGGACTATACCCTTTGCTAAATCGGTTAGATCTCCGCCATCCGATTGTGGTGCGAAGCGTTAATTCGAGCCTAATTAACTGTATTAGTGAACCACCGAGAGAAAGCTATGACCTCACATTAGTCCTACATTTGTAAGTTTGGAGTTACCACTTCAAAACTAGTCTTACCTTGCGATAACTTTATGTTACAGCAGCTGCCGCTGCTGAACTCACGTAATACCAAGCCTTGGCGCCGACTCGTCTTCCGATATTGGGGGGACATGGCAATTTTTCAAAAATTATAGTGTGTGGAGAACCAAAGTCAGTGGGAGCAGTCTCGCATATTGGTGGGGACATGTCCCTCAGTTCCCCCCCCCCCGGTTTCCGGCCCCATGAATACCAGGAACCTACTTTAATACCTTCTTATTTGATATTAGTCTGTATAAACCCGCTTCCCCCACCTTTTATTAAGGGCCCGTGCTTCCGTTCTGTTTTTAACTAACCATTTGTGTTGGTTTGCCTTCACAGTGAAACTACATAAATACTTGTCTTTTAGATAGTTTCATCTAACCTTCCGATTTCCGTTTCCGACAGGCCTAACTCTTGTATACCCACTTGACCGTTCCTTCACTTGCAAGGAAGTACAGTACACTAGTAAGTATAGTTCACTACCATTTGACTTAAATACCCACGTGGCCTATGTATGTATTTTAAGCGGGTGTGAAAGTATTCTAACCGGGTTATAAGTCCAGTACTAAACAAACACCGGCTGATGTCACACAGTGTGTCTATGGAAGTATGACAACTGGCGACACAGAACTTTGGAAAAGTTTTCACGGTGGGCAAGTTGCATCAATTACAGAATTAGAGCCTATAAAACGCTAGGGCTCTATATCACGATCCGGTACGATTCTTTGCTTGAATCGCTACGTAATACAAGACATACTAGGCCTAGCTGGATATTTTCACGAAAATGATTAATATAATTAGGCTCATTTAGATTGTATCACCTCCCATTTTTTGGCACAAATTCTTCCGTCGTTCTTTCACGCCCACTAGATATGAATAATGGCACATGCAGTCCTATTGCCAAAATCCTGATCCGGGTCGAAGGACAACGGGGGCTAGATTATGAACAGACTGACTTGGTACGAAACTAAGACTGTTCTGATTCACGCGATTTCATTCGAGATTATCCAGAAAATACTACTCTATATATTAAAAGTTAGAGTAGGCATTTCCCTGGATGATCCAATGCCTAAATTATGGAATATGAAGGAGAGCTTGAATTACCGTCACGAACAGTCTCGATTGGGAAACATGAAACTAGTCTCTAGAGGTTCCTCTCTTCGACAGAAGAAGCCTCACGCTAATTAACCCAGTTCAATAAATGCACCCGTTCGAGAAAAATCGGAGAATATAAGCAGTTGGAATTGTGTACGCTCACAGCAACATCAGACAGTCAACAACATTCACAAAGCACAACCATTTATCTCCGAATACGATCATACATTGCACGTACTCTTCACGAATTGTAATATGGTCCTGTGAATTTTCAGATAACTCGAATTCCTGTAATAATCCCAGCCACAGCATGTAGTCTCATTAAAATCCACAGCACTCGACTAGACTGGCCTCGACCAGGGCTAGTATACTATTACCCTTCGTACAGACGTACGTTCGTAGCCTCGCACCAGCTGTTATAGTATCGAGTTAAATATGATCAAAGAAAGAAGGTCTTTTTTTCCGTGTTATGTTTCGCGGAAAATAATTGAATATTTATGATGGGAATAATGAACAGATATTCGGGCCTTGTTTTCGAATTACAACCGGTTTGACGTCATTAATGGGGGAGGGAAAATCCCTTGCTACGCAATCGGGATGTTCTAACCTCCTATTATGACGCCATCCCTGTTTTAATTCGAAAACAAAGGCCCTGTATCTGTTCATTGATCCCTAAGGTCTATCGAACCCAATGTTTTTGATACCATATCAGAAGATGACCACCACAGTATGCCCGCGGGTTGTAGGAATACGCCCTGGCAACTGGGAAGGGACGACTGCTTGGCACCTTGTTAAAAACGCCTATGTAAGAGCTGGCGAAAATACACAATAATATTTTAAATTATGTCGCAAACCTGTTCAATTCAATTAATCTATCAATCAACTATATCTAATCGAACCATTATGTTATTTTTTTTCTATCCAAATATCAGGAAGGTACCAACCACAAAGACATCACTGTAAAGTTAGTTAACAGTTAGTTAGAATAATCAAATTAAAAAAACAACAATGAACAAATGGATAACGTCGATATTCACTTCAAGGGATCTCACCATGGTTATTGAAGGCGGGCAACTGATCCAAGTCGCTGAAAATCAGCTTCCAATAAGACATTTCAAATGTGTTTTCTAGGTACTACTTAGATAAGATGGGATAGATTAGGAGTCATACCTGAGATACGTTGTTCTAGTTCTTTGAATGTAATAATTAACTAAAAACAGATACCGGACCCTGTTAATTTCACTTTCTCTTACCTTCGCTCCCATACAGCTGTTTCATTCCACAAGACAGTGCACTTCTTTACGGATTCCTTCTAGAAATCGTTCTATGCTCGCCTTGAAAACATGGTGATATTCGCGTTTGATGTTGTAGGACTCTTCTGCAGACCCAGTATGACGTCAGCACGGGAGGAAGACAGGAGCGCTAAATCCTCCAGAGGACTCAAGTTTATCGCGGTGTTCTGGGTCCTGCTAGGGTTTCCTGGTCTTTCGGGTTCCTTGCCCTAGTCCCCGCTCTGCATGGATACGATACTCCGGGGGCGGGGTCCGTTTTTCGAATCCTAATTTTGCATCTCTTCGGCGCCTCCAGGGGGTTTTTCCTGTTCATTTTCGCCGTGGTAACGGCAGGGATGTCAGAAGTGCGGCTCAACAGAACCTCCCAAGGTCCGCTAGCATGGACACGCAGACTTTTGTCTCAATCCGTCGCGGACAAAAATCTATAACCCCAGGAAGGCGAACCCTTCTGCCAAGAGGGAAAACGTCCGTAATAATAGCTTCCAGGAAGATTCGGAGGTTTTAGAGGATGACTGTAAAACGGACGACTTACACAACAGGGCGGAATAACCCTTCCTGGAAAGGTGGGGACGTTGTTCAGATGACTTGCAGCAGATCTCGGATGATAGATACGAACAATTGACGTACTTTTACTTTTTCTTGACTGTGATTCATCCAAAAGGACCTTTTTCCGGAGAAATACTGTTTGCCTTAATTGTCTCATAGTTTGGTCGGAAACGAAGCCCCGGGGAGAAATTCCCAAAGATGCCATGTCATTAATTGGGATATTTATTCACGCTATTAATTGAATCATTCCAAATTACCAATTGGCAAACACGCTTGGACTACTTCGCAGTCCCCGTTGTATTACCATTGAGCAAGGTGCTTTATCTTGATTGCTTCACCTCCACCCAGGTTGTAAATGGGTACCCTGTTAAGTAATCTTTATATAGCGTTGGGCTGTATGTGGCTGCACCTAGGGAAAGTCCCCCGGCCTCGGGGGACACGATGATGTGGAATACTGTTGGCAGTGTGCCAGTTGCGATCAGCAAGGGTTTTTTGCACTATGTAGTGGGGTGTGAAAATTACTAATGAACAGGGGTAATGTTGTGAAGCTCTTTGAAGCTGTGGTTGGCCAAATTGTAGGCGCAATCAAATCGAAACATTAATTGATTAATTACCCCATCACGTTCACGGCCTATCGGGGTCCGTCAGTCGGGTTATATATCGATCTCGCCTCTCCCTTTATCTGTTTATAGGGTGGGTATGTTGTTTACGTGGCCCACTTGTGAGGACAGGACGGCACAACTGCTGGCATCTTTGGAAACACTGTCGCTAACTGTTACAGTCTAAACTTGTCATAATTCTCGTCCCAGTAAAAGAGACGAAGGTACAATTCTATGAAATGTGCTGCGGAGTGTTTTTGCAAATGACCCTCAATAAATGTTAAATTCCTCTTGTGTTTGTGTGGGCTATATGCTTATTTGATTTGCAGATGAATGACCAGCAACTCTGCGCAATGACAAAATGTGACACCTGTAGCCTACTAATGCGGCATTGCTTTTGGCCCATCACCGCAAAACGGATTCTACGGAATATTTCTCCTCTGTCCGTAGAGCCAACCTTGAAATCACCTCATGGTATTTCGGGACCCCAACTTTGTCCCCACCACCAAGTTCCGTGTAACTCGAACTAACTCTTATTTATTCGCCAACACATTCGCAAAATAATGCAGTAATGCAGTAAATGTCCATTTCCGAGCCGTCCGAGATGTTACCCATACGGAATATGTGTCACAGTTTTAGGTCAATTGGAAAAGCGAAATATATTATTGGTGCTGACGCCTTAGGTTTCCTGGCAGCGGTGGGCGAACGGGCGGCGGAGACGGGCGGCGGAGACTTGCGGCGGGGGATGGCGACCGTAGCGGCTGTGGAACCGCCCCCAAACCTTTGATATCCTAAACAATTAACCCGTGCTGCGGGGGATATAATACCGTGTATTGTGTGCGAAGATGATGTCCTCCTGTTTTTCCTGAGAGAGGGAGAGCGCTTTTACTCGGTTGTACTGGGGGGTCTACACACTGGTGTACTGTATCGCCTATATCTATTCCTTCCAGTGGTTACCTCAAGATTATTGAGAACACGTACATATTGCCCTGAATTACATAGCCGAATGAATTTGAATCTACTTCGAGCAGAGCAGGTCAGATTCAGGGAAATTGCACTCATTGTCGAGACAGCCTCGCCTAAAATCACAGCGGATGGATGGAAGCAATCGACGAAGGTATTTTGGTAGGCAGCCAGTATTCCTGATCTACGAAACGGCTTTGATCTGGTCGATTCTGGCCTTCTAATACGGCAAGTTGGTTCTATATGGGGTATTCCGGAAATTAACAATGTGCCTTTGGATGACTATCCCTTAACCTTACCGGGGTGTACTCCTTGCTGGTAGACCCAGCGAATTCAGATAATGGGGCTCTTCTGATTCACGAGCCGGTTGTTGTGAGTTCCTCAGGGATCTATGCTAGGACCATTGTTATTCATATTATATATAAATTATATGGGTCTCTCGTTAAAAAATAGTTAGTGCGACATGTACATGCTGACGATACAACTTTTTATGTTGCTGGTAATCACTATAACAGATATAAATGATAAATTAACTGCTGTCATGTGTAAAAAATGTAGGCTAGTGTGTAAGTAAACAGAATGGCGATGAATACCAGTAAAACTAAAACCATGATGATAAGCTCCCGGCAGAATTATCGAGACAAGATGATGAGGGAATAAGCTATCTGTACAGGTGAACAACTGCATTTGGAAAATGACCCAACGAAGACTAAAAAAATGTAGATAATCTTTGCAAGCTTTCAAGGGGGGGGGAGATTGCTCTTTTAGAAGAAATAAAACCATTATGACACAGCTACCTCTAAACTGTATTATCACGGTTATGTTATGCCGCTGTTAGACTACTGTGGTACCATATGGGTTATTCGAGTAAGGGGGCGATATGCAAAATAGTTAACGATGTGCAAAAAATCGCGCCAGAGTAATCTGGGGCGATCCGACTTCCAATTAGTTTTGTTTAGTTTTAGTTAAGTTTAGTGATGCAAAAGGGTCAGGAAGGACAAAATCCTCATGAGAGACCCCGAAGCCACAGCACCCCAAATGTTCGAAGAATTCGCCCAACAATTATTGAAAGATAAATCAAGATGTTCTTGAATGCATTCCACACTCTTAGACAGAACAACATATTCGGGAAGGGCTATTTCCTCATAAAAACTCTCTGGGAGAAGAAATATTTCCGGAGGTCCAATACATCGTTTACCACGAAGCTGGAGGCAATACCCCTTTTGGTGGTAAAATTTGGAAAACTCAAAGAAATAGCCGAAGGAAAGGCCCTAGAAATCATGACAATTTAAAAACTGAATCAATCACACGATTCGTCTCAGTCCATCGAAGTTTGACGAGACGCCCGTGAATCTCTCTTCGTAAGGTAAATATATAGAGATTGAATTAAGTTGCTGATTATATGCCTGATACACTAGGATGGAAGGCATTCGATAAGCGCATTCAAGAAAAAGGGCGCTCACAATGCGTATATAAATGTCTCAATGGTATTACCCCCGATTCCTTAGAGGGTTATTCCAATTCACAGAAGATAAGCAATCACATGGTCTAAGAGATCGCTTACGTCACAAACGGACTATTAACCGGTGGAAGACCGAATACCACAACGACGCTTTTCATACAAGCTGCTAGAGACTGGAACTAACTTACCCACACAAATGTAGGGAGGCGCATCATTAGGCAGTTTTTAAAATTTTCATTAGAAATAATATGAATTTTATGAAGCTATATATATTTTGAAGAATTTG
The DNA here is from genome assembly GCA_026419785.1 of Sclerodactyla briareus. Classification (NCBI taxonomy): domain Eukaryota; kingdom Metazoa; phylum Echinodermata; class Holothuroidea; order Dendrochirotida; family Sclerodactylidae; genus Sclerodactyla; species Sclerodactyla briareus. The sequence continues at coordinate 156,666 of JAODTK010004555.1, read as the reverse complement.
AAGTTGTTTATGAATGTTTATGATTAGGTAATTGAGGGATGAAATTCATTTTACATGGTTTCATCGGACAAAGGGAGTCTCATTATACATTTTTATTCCAGTGATGCTTATCTCAAATTGATTCCCAGTTGTTTTGTACGATTCATGATGAAATATTTATTTTATGAGACACCTCTATGACTCTCATTACGTTTAAATGTCAATTTATCTAATATTTACCTTCTTCATGGGGATTTTATGTAATTTTAAATATTGTTTGACTGGTTATTATTGGCCTCGGGTTATTAGTTAGCATTTGCTAACCGAGTAGTCTGTTACATCATTCAATGAATGTTAATTAAATAAAATAAATAAATAATAAAAAATTAAATTAAAATGAAAATAAATAAATAAATAAAAAATAAATAAATATAAATAAATGCCCTAGTCCCCGCTCTGCATGGTACGATACTCGGCCGTTTTTCGAGATCCTATTTTGCATCTTCGGGGCCCTACAGGGGTTGTCTGTTTTCATTTTCTGCCGGGTCAACGGCAGGGTGTCAGAAGTGCCCTCAAACAGACCTCCACCAAGGTCGCTGAAGCATGGACAGCAGACTGCAGGACTTTTCTCAATCCGCGCGGGCCAAAATCTATACAACAGGGACAGCGAAACCCTTCGAGAGAAGGAAACGTCGTAATAAATAGCTTCAGGAGATTCGGAGTCAGAGGATACGATAACGGACTACAACAACAGGGGCGGATGGATAACCCTTCCTTGGAAAGGGGGGACGTTGTCAGAATGACTTGAGCAGGATATCGGAATGATAGGATACGACAATTGACGTACGTTACTTGACTGTGATTCAATTCAAAGAGACCTTTTCCGGGAATCTTTGCCTTCATTGTCTCATCGTTTGGTCCGTAAAAGAGCCAACGGGATAGAAATCAAAAGATGCAAAAGTCATGCATTTGGGATATATTATTCACGCATGAATTGAATCATTCCAAATTACCAATGCACACGCTTGGACTACTCGAGCCGCCGGTTGTTGTGCCATTGAGCAGGTGCTTTATCTTGATTGCTTCACTCCCCCCAGGTGTAATGTAATGGTACCCTGTTAGGAATGTATAGCGTTGCGTGTTGTATGGGCTGCACCTATGGGAAGTCCCCAAGGGGACACGATGATTGTGACCATAACTGTTCAGTTGTGCCAGGTGCGATCAGGCACGGGTTGTGCAATATGATGTGGGTGTGAAAAGTTACCAAATGAGAGGGGTAATGATTGTGCAAGCGCTGAGTGTGGTTCCCATGTAAGGCGCTTAAAAAGCGAAAGCATATTAATTATTATTACCCCATCACGGATTCACGGCCTATCGTGGTCCGTCCGTCGGGTTATATATAGATCTCGCCCTTTATCTGTTTATAGTGTGGGTAGGTTGTACGAGGCCACTGTGAGGACGCCCAACTGCCTGGCATCTTGGAAACACTGTTCGCTAACTGTTAAGTCTCAACGTGTCATAATTCTCGTCCGTAAAAAGATGACGAAGGTAACATCTTGAATGTGGCGGGAATGTGGCGAAAAGACCATAAAAGACAGCAAAGAACATGCATATTTCATTTGCTGGCTTTTTAAGGAAAGATATTCATAGAATTCATTCGCTGTGATACGCATCCGCATACGCGTTGGTACATGTGCCTTTTCGCTATTTCATCGTTGGTTTGCCTTCATCATGTTTTGGTCTTTTGTGGGACAATATCGCCTCGTAGCCAAACTGAATAGAACAAATTCAAAACTAGCCCACGCCAGTTCAAGTAAATTGACGATTGTTAATAACATACGCATCTATGGAATCCCCGCTAAGGCCAGGATGCAAAGATGCGTATGTGGAAAATCGCGAATTTACGTGAGCTGAGAGGGCGGCTAGTGTTGGAATATGACATGTTCTAGTGAGTTGCAAAGATAGCTATTGGTTCCCAGAAGCAAACAAATAAATGAAAACAAACAACGCTGGGAGGATAGGCGAAAATAAAGCACATGGACATTGCGTATACGGATTGGTATCAATCGCAGAATGAATTCTACGGAAGATATCTGAAAAAAGCCAAGCAACGACAATAGGCATGGGCCCGTTCCGTGCTGCCTTTTTATGGTTCCTTTCGTATTGTCTGAAACAAACGTTAGTTTTATATAAAATACGCCCCCCCCCCCTCCTGTGAGCCGCTCAGGATATTACCACGGTGCGCGGAAAAGATGCTGCTAATGAAGAATGTTTTCAAGGAGGGGACAGGAATGTTTACTGGCTGCGAGATTCTATAACAAAGTTCCATTACAAAAGGCTCTGCATTCCAGGATTGCCGCGAGAAGCGCTGCGCAACTCACTGCTGTGTTGTGTCGTTCGACTCCGAGCTGTCGACATCGCCGAGCCAAATGCCGCTGTATTGTACTCCATACATCATATAGACAATAGGCGTCACGTTCTATTTCAATAATGTTAAGACGGAGTCAGATAATTTGATTCAGATGTCAAATGACATTTGCTGCGATTATTTTTTTCGACTACTTCTTTTAATTTTCTAATGTTATCATTATAGGGGCATTGTCCCATGTGTCGGTTCAAAACCCGACCGGCGGCCACGTTGTAGCCATGGTTGGCGGAAATTCACAGGGACCTCAGGTAAACGCGGGAGGAGGGCGAGGCCCAGGCGGGGTCGCTTGTCCGAAGGAGGCTTGAATCGATTTGCTCAGGAGCGACTGGTGGATGCAACGTAGCTGCAGCATTCCATGCATGTGCTTCCATTGTGCGTAATAGTCCACTGAGTTCCTTTCTATTTCTTCTTGCACCGGATATATCAATGAGTAATTCCCCGTACCTTCCTTTTAACAATATAAAGCAGAGGTTTATACTATAGGTCATATAAACGTGGCTGGTATTCAGAATTGACATCAGTGCCTTGTGGACGGAAGAAGGCATTTGTCTAGGGCGGCAGTTAGGCACCTCATTTTTCCATAGAGGAGGGGGTATTGGCACACTTCCCAGGACTGTAATGGGGGGTGTAATCGACCTCCCAATTAAATGTGCAGAGGTTCTGTGGACACATTCCGTTATATTCTATCTCTATAGTGGCCGGAAATTGTAGTAGGGATCAGTGACAGCAGCTTGTTCCTGTGAGAAATGGCTATTCCGTTTCTCATCGCCATCCCACGGGGACTCATGACATCCCGTTAGTGCTCAGGACCAAAACTGTAGTCCAATTCCCAGGTTGCGTTCGAATACGATAAAGTTAGAAAAGTCGCATATAAGATTATGCAAATTCGGACATCCGTAACTTTGGAATGACGTTCATGTTGTTAAGGACTAAGAACAGTCCTGACATCCACCAAGTTCGTTCAAATCGACAAGGTTAGGAAAATCGACAGAAAACAACAAAATTGACTCCGGAAACCTTGGAAATCACCTCATGTATTTCGGGACCCCAACTTTTGTCCCCACCACCAAGTTCAGTGTGTAAATGGTGACTAACTATTTTTTCGCCAGTAATGTCCATTTCCGAGCCCGCCGAGATTGTTACTGGGGACGGGTATGTGTACCAAGTTTCAGGTCAATTGGAAAAGCGTAAAGTATATGATTGTGCTGAGCCTTAGGTTTCTGGCAGCGGTGGCTGAGACGGCGGCGGAGACGGCGGCGGAGACGGCGGCGGAAGACGGCGGCGAGACGGCGGCGGAGACGGCGGCGGAGACAACGGCGGAGACGGCGGCAGGGGCGGCGGTGGCTGCGGTGGCTGCTGTGGGAGGACAAACACCCCAAAACCGTGATATCCGAACCCCCCAATTACCGTGTGCGGGGATATAAGTACCAGTTTGTGGCGAAAGAGATGTAATGCTGAGTTATCTGAGAGAGGGAACGAGAGCTTGTCTCGGGTTGTACGGGGTTGCCACAGATTGCAGTGAAAGGGCTAGCAGTTAATATAAGAAATCCATGGTATAACGCTACCGTACTGCCCACGGATTTCTTAAATTGACAAAAATTGACAAAGCTTTCGTGGTACATCCTTCTCCAGAAGGAAACCTCTAGACATCTAGAGAAACTTGCTGACGTATAAATGAAAAATGAAAACGCCCATGGGTCTTAAGAAGTGGTGGAATGTTAGGGCCTTAAGGTTTGTTCACACTTGTGCGATAGATACGATACGCTACGATACGATACGACGATACGATACGATACGATAAATTTATCGGATGGTGTTAAACTGTCGATAAACATGGTCGTACGATAATTTCATCGGGACGTCTCTGCGCCGAAACATAACGGGGAGAGTAGTGGGATTTTAGCTGAGAGAAACACAAGTTTTCCTTTCTTGTTGTCGCTGCAGACGGTGGAATAGCTGGTCGGCAGAGTTTGTGACGTACCAAGAATGTATTTCAAGCAATTCGAGGTTGTTCTTCCCCAGTACTTTAGGAGGCGTGGGAGAAGCGCCGCAATTGACGATTTCGAATCAGGAGAGTGACCTACCACCCGCCTACCTTTTCGTTGGAAACCAGTCTTAATTAGCCATTGGTATCCATGATACGGCGAAGGGAGGTAGGTAGCAAGAAAGAAAGAAAGCATTCAGTCAATGAGTCAATTTAGCCAATTGAGCTGCTGAAAATGTGAGCTACAACTCCACCTGGTGTACTCACTACTTTCGCACTGATCTACAGACATAATTAATTGGCGTTAAAATCGACATTACCCCCCCCCCCCCTATGTTATTTCCGTTGCCTCTTCCGCTTCTATTCCCGCCTGTTTTTTCACATGTAGGTTAGGGTGAATGAAGTTTCCGTAAATACGCCAGGCTGTGGATCGAGACCCCCTGGAAAAACTCCCTACCCGCTCCTCTCACCAGCCACAAACCCCCCCTACCACGGCCACTCACTACCAACGCATAGCTCCTGCCGTTGCATGTCATATGACACTTGGTAGTCGCCGACGCAACCTGCCCTCCACAGTACCTCACGGTAACGCTTACTATGATATGGGGAGGGCATCATGATTCGAACTAAAAATAAGGGTTTTCGTAAGGCCCAGGCATGGCGGCAAATCGGACGAGACGCTCACTCAGAGGCCAATATCTGCCCTGGATACGTCAATACCCAAAACATTAATCAAATCCCGATTCATCACTAAACCACACTTTTCACGCTAAATTCCCCAATAGCCTATTGGCGTTCCATACTCTTTGACAGTATGCGCAAGTTTACTCATGCATTGACGCAATTATCGATCCGATAAAATTATTCGTACGATAAAAGTTGAAATAGTTCCAACTTGACGTCCGATGAAATGATCGTATCGTATCGTATCGTATCGCACATGCTTGTGAAAAACACTCTATTGAAATAACACTTTTTTAATCGACGTTCCGAAAATTTATCGTATCGTAATCGTTCGCAAGTGTGAACAGCCCTTTTAGCATGAATAGGTGGTTTATCGGAGGCAATGGATTTTTTTCTTACTCATTTTTTTCCACTTAGACGGTCATTTCAAACAGGATGCCCATAGGATATAAATGAGCGATCCGGCCGCTCTGCCCAGAGTGTGAAGGCAGATGGTGCAGCAAGGCTCCATAAAAGCCCTTTCAAACTTCTCATTCCGGGAAAATATTCTCGAGAATATTCAGTTGATAGGCTTCTGGCTACAATTCGCTTCTTTTTACACCTCAGATACTCAGTTGATAGGCTTCGGACTACAATCATTCTTTACACATCTTTATTTACGCATCACAGAGGGATTTTACCAAGGGTTCCCCATCCCAATGTGGGTTTCGGAATGTGCCAGAAAAAGGTGAAATAAATAATGTGCCACTTGACTTAATGTCGTGATCTATCTGAGCTGGGAGGCGACACCATTAAACGGCCGCGCTCGAATTTTTTTCAAGGTCAATAGTGTTTCTCCGTTGCCAAATGGGTAGCCCCAGATGGTAATTTTTCAATCAATATAATGAAAATAAAACTAAATTTGGATGAAAAAGAAATAAGAATTTCACTTCGGCCTATAGTATGGCCGATACAATATCCAATGAAAGCAGAGCGGCACCCAAATAGTTTGATGCGAAGCTCAGCGACAAAATTATGGTCTTATCGGTATGCGACGGTGAGGCCCGGATGGCCAGTTTTCAGGTAGTGAACTGAAAATAAACTTTGCAAATTGAAAGAATTTCATTAAGCCACCGTATTTCAAAGTAGCTTAAGTTTATCCAATCGGAGGCGTGGTACCATTAGGTGCCGCGCAGCGTCGTCGTAGCGAAATTTCGAAAAATTAGGACTTCACAAATGTCAAATGGAGATCTCCAGATGGAGATTTTTCATGTGATAATACAAAAATTACCTGAAGCAGTGGTATGAATTCAACTTAGCTACTCTATCTTCTTGCGATTTCGAGGCTATTCAAGCGAAGCCGCACCATTGACTATATAGTATATTTTTAATGTTATGACGAATATTCTGAAAAAAACACTTTGTTTCCATGACGTAGTCAGAGTAATTCTGCAGTCATGACAGTGTGGGTGTGTGTGTGTGCGCGCGCGAGTGTGTGTGTGCGGCGCGCCAAGCTTGTAAAAATTAAGAACTCGATCTACATGGATGGATGTCCACGAGCCAACATTTGCCAAAATAGCCATTTCCCAGTTTCATTATTCAGTTATTTCTCACCATGCATGACCCACCATCACACCAGAAACAACGGGGTTTTTGTATTCTCCATGGAAGAGTCATACCAAATATGGATTTATCGGTTCACAAGGTGTTCATTCTTTGACCTCCTCAGTTGATCTGAGATGACCTCGTCTGAGTGATCCGAAACACGAAACAACACGGATCTTGTAATCTTATTGGAAACCCACAGACCGAGTGTGGAGTTTCATCAAGGAGGTGGGGGGTACGAGGGATTGTGTTTAACAAGGCCAGGCCGTCACATTCGAGGCGTTCGTGCCAAAATTTGATGTCAAAATTCTGCTTTGAAAAACAAAAAAAGGTTTGCTGAAAATCCTTCGAAAATGCCGATGTCTAGTCGTTATAGGCCAAATCCTTGTGCATTCATTCGATATTAATACGGATTGGTGTTTTGATGAAACACCCGCTCAGTGAAGTACGGTTTTTCTGTAGAATGTACCAAAATGGGCCATTGCAGCTATCGTACACGGTAACTGTGATAAACCTGAAAATTAAAAAGTGTATGGGTGTACTGATCGGACACATCTATAGTTCAACCAGGAGGAGTCCAAAAAGTGGCATATCAATATTTTACCAGACCGAAATGGGGTTTTAGAATTACTGTTAAAAGCTCCGTCTGATCGCTTCTCCATACTTTAGTGTTCGCCATTAAAATCAGATCGACCGGACATTTCCACTGTTACAGCGCGCCTATGGGAACGCTTCCGTTCACCGTTTCTGTCTAAACGGGACCCCTTGGGTTAGGGTTGTGCCGGCCACAGGGGAGCCACAAGCTCATGGTTGGACACAGCTGCCGCGGGGGGTACTCGGAGAGTTAAGGACAGGCTCAGGCATGGTCGCTTGATAGGTGAAGGCGGTGTGAGTGGAAGTGGTGGGTGGCGGTGTGCTAAGGGCCTCCCAGGATGCGATCCCATTTATTGTGTTTGGCAAAAATGATCGTGAGGAAATGTAGTAGGAAATGAAGGTCAGTGATATCCATGAAACTGGGGTGAATTCAGGTGCCATGTTGCGCATTGATATCCCATCGGCACATAGTAGAGAGGGCTGTACTAGTTGTGGCTAATGCTTTAAAATGGGTCGGGTTAAACACTATTCACTTCTCCTACCGAAATGCGAAAGACACAGGCCTCGAATTGCATTGATTGGTTTCGTATAGGTCCAATGCATGGCGGCAAATAGGACGGAGAAGCTCAATCAGAGGCCAATATGTACTTCCAGCGATTACGTCACTGCCCAATACATTCATCAAAAAAACCCTGATTCATCACTAAAACCATTTCCACGTCAAAGTGCCCCAATAGCCTGTTTGGTCCGCGTTCCATACTCTTTGCAGAATTGCGGGACAAGTTGATCACTGATTGCGCAATTATCGCATCCGCTTCATACGATAAAGTTAACATAGGGTGCGTTTTTGTCGACTGTTAGTGATAGCTAATTTTGCACGGCGACTCGAAGCAAAAGGGTCACGTGTTCAGTAAATAGGCGGTTGTCAAGAGGGGCGTAATGCTTATACAAACTCAGTGCTAGCAGTGGGCGTGGCCTATATCCAGTACTCTGGGACTCATAGCCTGTTAGATGATGTAGGAATAGATGGGCACCTGACTCGGTAGCCAATCAGGTCCCTTAATTGTTGGCGCACTTATCTCGGGTTCCGACTCAACCCAACCCCCACCCCCACCCCCATGACAAACCCCCTCCCCCATGACCAATCTCTGGTAACGTACTGGCACAAGATCGTGACCACGTGGGGGTGACACTGAGCGTGGTCGGCCAGTGGCGTACCCATGGAAGGGGGGGGGAGGTGATTGGGGTCAGAACCCCCCACCCCCAATGACCAAGTGATCAATAAATACTGATTTGCTGCAGTTCATAGAGGTTGTTGCAGCGTTACTCAGCAAATATTGCGCAGCAGCAGGCATCTAGGGGCCCATAAATTGTACTGCATATGCTCATAGGAAGGTGTGTGAGGCTATGTTGAGGGCGATTCCATGGGGGTTCCGATTTAACCCCCCCCACCCTTCCCCGAGACAAATCTCTGGTTCGCGCCTGCCTGAGGCGGATAGAAGAGACTCAACGTCGACTCAACCTCGGGCAGGCCAAAAGGGCAAAAGTTCTCAATCCCACCATTTTCTCCTCAAGTTAGGCACACACGCCCGATAAAATGAGCCAGTTCCTGGTTGCAAGTGCGCAAGCTCACCACAAACCGTTCGGAGGGGAATAGACGAGATTCGGTCAGGTTCTCCCCATAGCAATATCGTTACGGTGTTTTTCAAGCTGTCACCACCACTTGAAAACGCAACCAAGTCATCCCATATTTTCGGATGTTATTGTTCATAAGTATGAGGGGAAATCTATAAAGTTTTCGTGTTGGCAGGATTCGTAATGTTCGGAAGGGGCTGGCCGTTTCGAAGGATCGTTTGGACACTGCACCCCGTTCTCAACGTCGAACTGCTGGCGTTTCCGGTCAGTGTGGGCCAGGTTTCCCCGACGGGGGTCCGACTTCCCCGACGGGGGTCCAGTTCCCGACGAGCCTCACCCTTACCCCCTAGATCGAACCAAAACCCTAAATCAAATTTTGATTATTATCAATTATTGATAATTTTCGCGGAGAGAGGGAGAAAAAAATGATAAATAAAACACCATGGGGAAAGCATCGTTACACGGTCTCTCAATACTTCCACTCGGATTCAGCGCTCTCAGAAAATACCGAGAGAAAAGCCTGAGAAGTATTGCGTCGTGGAAGCACATCACCAATTCACACAAAGGCAAAACAGTGGTACACGGCAGAACGACCATACCTCCCCAACAGGGAATGGTTAACATTATCCTGCAGACGTATCGACGATATTCATACACTGGTGTTGCCCAGGCCACGATTGTATAGTATATGGTATAGGAATATTGATGGATACGCTAATCTTTCAACTTAAGCGAGGAACACTGCCAAGAAGATAACATTGACGCGCGCCGAGCGCGCTGAAATTTTTTTACTTCAATATAGGATTTTGTGTTATAAAGAAGGTGGGACTTTTATACTGTTTTTCAATAGGCCTCGTCGGTGGTGTTAACTTTATCGTACCCACTCGACCTCCCCGACGAAATGGGAAAACTTCCCCGAACGGGGGGCGGTGGGGGGGGGCAAGCTCCCGACGGAGGGGGCATGGCCGTCCCCCTGCCACTCCCCTGGCGCCACCCTTGGTTCCGTTATATCTTGACACCATGTCATCACATCTCATTAACTGTAACTCCGACCTAGTGCTTATTATCGTACGACATCTTTATCGTACTGGTGTTGAACACAGACTCCGTCTATTATATGGCTGTGGTGTGAACCTCATGCTATCTGCGTATCGCACTCGTGTGAACAGCCTCATGGTTTATTAGAGTGACCACCAGCCTGAATTTGCCAGCGTGCCATTTCTTGTCACACTGTGTTTGGCACATTTATTCACTAAATGACTTCGATGATCTGGGGAAAGAAAACAGTACGGATTCGGTTGTTGGCGTTCAGGTGTTTACTTTCTTATGTTTTCCGACGGTTGCCTATGCATTCTGGATGATTTTTCGTTACTACTAACATTCTCGGACAAAAAAAAAAACAAAAAGTAACCTAGGCCCTCCCCATTTTTACATTGGTACTGGTTTCTGCGAACTATCTCTGTAGGGGTTAGATGGGGGTCATATTCCAATCAATGACATTGACACTGTTTGTTTGTCTTTTGTTTGTTTCTACTCATAGGGCCTGATACACATGACATGCCAGAAGCGTATACTTGAACGTAATCATAATACGTTGTCCTTCATAGCAAAGTCAGGGGATTAATCACTTATTTCCAGTGGGGTCCTCAAGAACAACAGTTATGATTTGCATAGTGTAATACAGTTATCAGTGTAAATTTTCCCTGGATACATGGGAATGGTACAACTCCAGAATAACCCACCATATATCAAGTGTTGTAACGATTCATTGACTTGAGTCACTACTTTTCAAAAAGTAATGAATCGGGAAGAATGTTTGAACATTTTTCCCATAAAATAGTACAGTGCTCGGTCATGATCGACTCGAGTCACATACAACAAGCTCTCAACTTCAGTGACTCGAGTCCATATTTCTGAGGGACTCGTTACAACTTGCCAATAATTACACACCACTGGCGAACTCCGCAATGGGAGTGAGTGCAAGTTGCATAGCACTTGATCTATTAGAATGTGGCCGGGAGGTCGCACCACTTCCACCAAACCAAGTATTTTTAGAGTGGAGACGCGTGGAGTCACAGAGTGATCGAATACATTAACACTCGTAGTCTAATAACAATAATAATCTCCAACAACTAATCATCCAAGCATTCTAGTAATACGCACCTATCCAATGCGGATCGTCTCGAAAAATATGGCAATTACTATATATAAATACAAACCAATTTTCTTTACCACACACGCTAGTGGTACAGTGGTGTGCAGAACGTTGATTGTGTGATGAAACCTCTGTGCCCTCCTCGACCGCCAGTCAAAAATGAATTGTGAGGACTTTGGACTTTGATAACATTGCGCTGCTGGGGAGATCGGCAGGACGTCAATGTGTGACCTCCGCACCCCCCACGCCCTCCAGTCTAAAATGAATTGTCAGAAAACTTCACACCCTGATAAACATTCGCGCTGGTGATCGCTCTGGACGTCAATGTGTGACCTCCGCGTCCTCACGACCTCCGGTCTAGAATGAATGTCAGAAACCGTCCGTCGCTGAAATGTCAGAACTTTGAAACTTTAATAAGATTTCTCTGTGGAGATCACGGAAGTCGATGTGCGACCTCCCCACCTCCACGCCCTCGTCTAGAATGAATGGTCAGAACTATCCTTGAATTGTTTTGCGACGATCATATGGACCCACCATGCCTGCTACAGTCTAAAATGAATTGTCAGAAGTTTGAACTATGATAAGATTGCGCTGCTGGATATCGCAGGATGTCGATGTACGACCTCCAGCCCTCCAACGCCCTCTGGTCTGAATGAATTGTCAGAACTTTGATAGAATTGCGTGCTGGAAATCGCAGGACATCTATGTACAATCGAAGCATTCAATACCACACAAATGTCTCAATGATGATTCATTTTCAAAAGGATGGCAACACTAAATATCACGAACGAAAATGTTCTCACAATACACGCTAGTGGTACAGTGGTGTTGCAGCAAGGCCTTTTTTTTTTTTGGACTTCACTGTGCGACCTCCACGCAGTCCGTGCCCTCCACGCACTCCGTCTAAAATGAATCGTCGAACTAACACACCATCCACAAGAAAACGCAATCAAAACATGGTGGGTATTTTGGAGTACTCCCATGGAAAATAAGGTAGTGTTATGAATTAGGCCTACGGGTGGGTTTAGGGTCCGAGTTCAAATTCTAGATGTAATCTCAAATTTATGGTTACAAGCCTAAAACCTAGAGTAACCCCTGACCTTGCACTAACCACCTAATCCACTCCTAATCTCTAACAATTCATACATCCAGGTACACATGGGTATACATCATGCAATACAGACAATATATAAACGCTTCAACCACCCAATCATGAACGAAAATCAGAAGAATGAATACAAATCCTAGAATGACTGCAAGTACTGCTCAATTGCATGTTTGAAGGAGTTATACATGTATTATCAATAATCTGCAGGTGAGTTTCATAGTTGGTACAAGTGGTACTTGGTAGGTTGTCCCAAATCGGGAAGTTTTTGTAGCACCACTGGAGGCTGAGAGGCTATGCTGCCTCTGATCTGATACACATGAAACACTTGGGCCAAGGTTACAGTAGGGAGTGGAATGGTGTTGAGAAATGTATCACAAGTGATAGTGCTTAGAGTTTGGCAGCTGGGATAATGCACATTTTTATGCCCGAAAGTGTGTTGCAATAGCGAAATGAGGCTCTCCATTCATGATACATGGCCCTTACTGAAGTGAAGGGCTTGATGGTTTTTGGAGGCATCACAGGCTTAGGCTCTATATTTCTTTGGCCAGTGTACAGCCTATATGCAAAAGGTGCTCTAAATTTCAAGGCATTCGGTGGAAAACCCGATTTTCGGCATGGGTAAAAATTGGCGAAATCTGCCTTCTCTCCTCAATACAATGAGACAGGGGTGGATAATTCCTGCTCTAGGGACATAGTTTTACATCAAACTGTTCAGCCAATCTGGAGGCACTTTATTCATGCACAAAAAAATTCAGGACAATAATCCTGTAAGACCTTTCAACAAGCATCATAGTCAGAACTCACATGAACTTACAAATTTCAGGCCAAAAAGGCTATGTGAGGGACAGGCTATACATAATGATAAACCGAGTCAGGAGGCATCTATGCAGCAATGTCAGTATGTCGTTGTGTGTATAAAAGTGATCAGTCGCAGGTAGTGGTAGTCCAAATCTCCGATATTTGTTCCAAGTCTTGCGACCTTGAGTTGGAGCACAATGTTAGAGTCCTGGAAGTCCTTATGCAATTTTCGATCTGGACTATTAGGGTAAAGGCATGTCGAAATCATTTCAAAGAGGCACGTTGTGTTAGCAGTCAAGGGGGGCCAGCCAGAATAATTACGATATTTCACTCATTTGTGGGGTACGCCCTAAATCCTGATATTTGTTCTTGGTATTTAATTCACATAAAAATTGCAGAAATTTCGATTGAGAAATCCGATTCTTCCGATCAAATGGGCTGTTTTCTGATTGACGAACAGCAGCCTACCTATGATTACAAAAACAGTGAAGACTTAGGGCCTCTATGGCATGCCATTATTGATCCAAAAAAAACAAAATAATTGCTTGATTTCAATCCAAAATTCTGCAATTTATATGTGAAGTAGAATAACAAGAGAAAGCATCAGAATTTGGTGGTGTACGACCACAACTAAGTGAAATATTATATGAGTCTGGAATGCTTCATCTGATCAGCTGAATTGGTGTGTAGCTTCTTTATGAGGAGTACCACCCTTGCTTTTGGTGTTGTCCGGGCATTACCACTTGATAATGAAGCCCATTCACGTTACTTTGTATTGTGTGGTCCCAATTTTGATTTACAGGTTCCCTAGGTATTGGCAGTCAGGTCAAAGATCATCTGAGGTCCCCAGGAAGACAACGTCTGGAAATCCAGTATACCTAGTCCATGAATGCTAGTTTCTATCAAGCTAAAATTTGGGAGTACAAGCACGCCAAATGACCATTGGTCATTCTGGGCAAAATTAAGAAATTTTGAACAGATATTCTAAACTTAGCTTATGAACACAACCACTTGACTCCATCTGGAGGATGGTGCTCATACTTGGACTCAGGTTCCCATAAAGGGTACAGGTCCATTGTTTTTGGGGGGTCCAGGTACAAAGGACACTCTCAAGTAACCAGGGGTTGAATGAAGTCGAAAACTAGTCTCCTACAAAAAAGATTAAAAGTTGCTTGCTATGATCACTTGAAATGAAAGTGAATACCTTGTTTCAGGCAGAGGGGCATTTCTGGTAAAAATGGGTTATCAGAAATATGTTTTCAGGAATCACTAAGCCTTTGGGCTGTCTGGTTTCTTTCATGTTGTAACCAGGAAAGTTTTTGGCATCACTATTGAATCAGTTCTGCATTGATTTGCATACAAAATCTGACGGTAGCACTTAAGTGGTATGAATGTATATCAAAATATGTTATTCCTTTTTCTCACAGTGTTGCAAGTCAGCATTCGTCCATTTGGGCCCATGGTCCGGGGGCGATGAGAAAAAATGCTGTAATCGGGACCATTGGTGATCAGTAGAACTGGAAGGTAAATACTTTTTACCTAGTGTTCATCGGTTATCATTATTTATTTCACATCCGGTATGACGAAGGAGGCTTGTGGAAAATTACAGTACTGTCAGTTTTTGTGTGTGTGTGTGTGTTGTAAAAATTCAATGAGCCATGGGACGTTTCCAGGCCTGTAGTCCCCCACTTCCCACAACTAAACAAAAATGTTGGGAAGAAACCAATGATCAGTAACTGTTATTGCATGCAGGTTATTTAATTTATCTCAATTATAAATTGGAGGACAACAATGTGTCATGTGCCTGGAGATAGTGGATAAATCCAAGGAACTGGATTTGCCACCATGGCCCAAGTAAACTTGGGGGCAGTTTTGTCATATCCTGCCCCCATCAATTGTTGCCTTCTGCTGGGCAGTATCAGAAGGGGGATGAAGGAAGCAGAAGTAAGCTCCCCCTCCCTTCCCGCCCTCCCCATTCTCACCCAACCTGTGTAAATGTATAGTAGTGGGCCTATTGATGTTTGGAAAAAAAAAAACTTACTTTCCATCAACTCGAACTGGTGATAATGTTGAGTAGCATAAATGTTTTAGTAGATGTTATGGTCAGGCTCTCATATATACAGGATGTGATCTGCCACACAACCGAATGAAACTGGGAGAATTCACTATATAACTCCACTTAGAGTGAAATCTTGCAAGATTCCATTTCTGTTCTGGGACTCCTCCCCTCATCAACTTCAAACAAGCTGTTGCACCCTTGTATCATAGTGTCCATTATTAGATAGATGCAACACAGGCTTTTATATCTACTCTGAGGTCACCTAACGTCCTCTTCTTCAATTCCCAGGTACATGAATACAAAGAAGGGACGCCATCTCAGAAGTCATACTTTGTTGAGCTCTGGGAATAGGTGTTCGATTAACCATGCTACGTCGCCACATCTTCTACAACCCTGTACATGGTAAGCTTACAGTAGCTGGTATTGACTACATAATATAAACACTATTCTATCCCATGGAGGTCTCTCAAGACTCCCTCATTCGCAACTCACCCAGTTTGGTACTTGATACGGTTTCTACCAGTATCCCATTCTGGATCCTTCTACTACCGTGGTATGTGATGATGACTTTACTTCTGGTACTTTTGTTTTATTACACTGAGGTAATCAAACCTTCAGAACGAAGTTCAGCAGAAATGAGTCTAAAAATCAGGATAGCCCTGTAAACCAAACAATTCAATGGTTTATAGGAGCCAACAAACTTGAATGTTTCACAAGATGAAAAATAAGACAGTATTTACTGTGTAGTTTGAATGACTAGATGGGTCGACTTTATATTGAGGGCCAGGTCATGATAACAGACTTAGCACTGACAGTTTTCACAAATGTCTCAATCTTCAAACCGGCAGCCTATTTGACAGGAAATGTAACGTCTAATTCTTGTTATGACTCCATTGAGGTTGGACAAAGGATGGAATCAATCATTAGGGATCATATGGTTCCTGCTAGACAAATCTACTGAAACTTATGGGAGATGTTTTACTAGTTCTACTGGCAATGGTAAAACTGATGATATTTTTTCATGAAACTTACTGAAAGCTTTTGACAAGGTACTTCATGAACATCCTCTGTTCAAATTGGAGAGTTTGGGTGTCCCCAACAATGTCCTGAAGTGGATTCAAGAGTGTGCCTTCACAATAGGCGCAGAAGTGTGTCATCACTGGCTTTCTCTACCTGCAGAGGTCACCTGTGTGTCCGGGTTGGTTTCATGGTCCCTCATTTTTTTTTGGTCTGTATCACGAACTCGATAATTCTGTGCAATCCGGAGTTTAAAAATTTGCGGATGACATTAATGTTGTATCAAAAGTAACTTCGAATGATGATGTTGCAATTGTTCAAAAGGGTATCAGACAAATATCCAAATGGTCCAGTGTGCATGTCGGCTATAATAACGCCAGCGTGTCCTTTCGTTTCAATAGTCAAGAAATTCATCTGGTGAATTCAGAAAAAGATCTTGGTGTGTTTCAATTTTACATTGAAACCTTCCAAGCAGTACGTGGAAGCTGAAAGGAAAGCTTAATCAGATTCCGGCTCCTTTTTTCCGCAAAGACATGGTGTAGGCGGTTTTAACAGTTGGTAAGACCTCACCTAGAGTATTCCATGCAAGTGTGGAATCATTATTTCATGAAAGGACTTTGCTGCTAATTAATAAGACAAATTTGGGGTGATTCGATTTGTGTTTTCAAAATTGTCCATGGCTTCAATCGCCCTTCTTTCGACTGTGTTTTTTTTTAATTTCAAATGTTACCACTAATAGGAGCCCTTGTCTCAAGCTCTGTGGTAAACATTGCGGGGATAGACATTTGGAAGTATTCTTTTCAAAAAGAGTGATTAAGAGTGGAATGGCCTCTGCAGATGTGTTTGGTTACAGGTGTTAATGCCCACAAGATCAGTCTCGCTTGTTTGACTCAGTTCTTTCCTGACCCTTCCTACTGAACTGAATGACAATTTGAAACATTTATTAAAATCGTGTGATGTGAATGTTCTTGTTGCATGCCCCTATGATCTGGTCATATATCGTGTCTTCTTGACAACAACACTACTTTTATGCAATACAATACTATCCAATATCTACTAAGTTTATTCCCTTTCAAGGTATAATACTGGTACATGATCTAACAAACAAGAAATCCCTCAGCAACCTGAGAAAAAAAAAAAAAAAAATGGTGGGGGAGGGCTGAAAACAGAGAAGGATATTAATGGACATCTAGAAAACCATCAAGTAATTACTCTGACCCAGATAGCCATGATCTCACGGACAAACATCCACAGCAACCTGCAAACTGCATAGGGGGGGGGGGGGGTGAACAGAGGATTGGGTGTAATTCTCTACTGAACCTCTCATACTTCCACAAATAAAGATAGCAGAGCGACAATAAGGTGCCAGATGGGGAAGTATGAAGGGTTGTAGATCCAAAAACCAGGTGAGTGATTTGGGAAATGTAATGGACATCAATAAAAAAAAGCAAGGTAAGTTCATAATGTTCATTCTACACAAGAGCTAATTATAAACCCTGATAGCAGCGCAATAAAAATAGTCCCTCCAATTGTGCATACTTCTAGATGCTCACTGGTGAATATTTCTTCATGAGTGCGAGAGCAGGTAAAGGGCAAATACAGTACTTGTTTGGGATATTAAAAAACTGAGAAAATATAATGCAGATTACCTAAATATTTGACTGAGAGGTCGCTTTACAAAAATGAAGGTTCTCAGATGGAACATTAAAGAGTGACAGGGAATCATATGCTAGTCAGTGGGGTATCAATGTTCACAGTTAAGCTGTTAATTGTGAGAGTAATGTTATAAGTTGAGGTAAATGCTATGAAGCTGACTTTGATCAATGACATGATTGGTTGAAATAATAAGGAAGTTGTTACCTAAGCAGCAAACATTCAGAGAATGCAATGAAAACAGCCTTCCCAAATTAAAAAACAAGACCCTTCGTAGTCTGGTTCAATGGCTACTAGATAGATTAATGAGGTTCATTTAAACAATCCGTTAGGTACAATGTTACTTATGTAATAACAATAGTTTAATACCGCAATTATCTTGAAAGGAGGGTAAAAAAGATTTGGAAAAGGGGTGGAGATGACCAGAATGGGTGGAAAGGAACAGTGACAGTCTCTGAGTATCAGTGTATTTCTGTGATTCTATGATGTCTTGTCCTTCCCTGGTTTCTGCAGTTCTGACTATGATTGCTGAACCGTTTGCTGCGAAACACACCCCATTACTGGGATAGGGACCCAAAACTAGACCCAATAGACAGTCAGAGACAGGACATCTCTACAAAATCCATCCAACAGATAGTGAGGAATGCCTCGCTGAGAAATAAATTGGTAAGCACTATGCATGATGTTAACATAGCCTTTTCTAATTAGGGAACATGGCCCCTTTTAGAATTATTTAATTTGCGAAATTTGTTGGGTAAATAGGAATTGGAAGAAATGTGACTACCCCCTTACCATACCTGTCATAGATTGGGGTTCCAGGGCGTGGAGTATGGCACATTTAAAATCATTTCCTGTGTGGAGAATATTAAAGTCAACATGAAACATTCCAATGTGTCATCAATCCTTGGACCCTACTTTTGAGATCAGAGGTCGATTGCAAAGTCGGGTCATACCAGCTTGATCTGGATTGAAGCAGAAAATTATGAGAGCGTGGCAAGTTGCCTCGCAGTGGTTACCTCCACTCCCACATTAGGTACTCTCCTGCACTGGTGGGTACCCCACACTCCCAAATTGAGGTATCTCCTGCATTGGGTTACCCCACACTCCCACATCAAGGTACCTCTTCTGGTGTGGTTACCCCACACTCCAACATTAGGTTACCCCCTCCTGCATGTGGGTGACCCAACACTCCCAAATTAAAGTACTCTCTAATTGGGTACCCACACACTCCAACATAAGGTACTCTCCTGCATGTGGGGACCCCACACTCCCACATTAAGGTACTCTCCTGCGTGTGGGTACCCCACACTCCCACATTAAGGTTACTCTCCTGCATGGTGGGTAACCCAACATTCCCACATTAAGGTACTCTCCTGCATCTGGGTACCCCACACGCCAACATTAAGACCCTCTGCATGTGGGTACCCCACACTCCCACATTAAGGTACTCTCCTGCATCTGGGTACCCCACACTCCCAAATTAGGTACTCTCCTGCATGTGGGTACCCCACACTCTCACATTAAGGTACTCTCCTGTGTGTGGTTTTTTCCCCACACTCCACATTAAGGTACTCTCCTGTGTGTGGTTACCCCACACTCCCAAATTAGGTACTCTCCTGCATGTGGGTACCCCACATTAAGGTACTCTCCTGCATCTGGGTACCCCACACTCCCACATTAAGGTACTCTCCTGCATGTGGTTACCCCACACTCCCACATTAAGGTACTCTCCTGCGTGTGGGTACCCCACACTCCCACATTAAGGTACCTCCTGCGTGTGGTTTACCCCACACTCCCACATCAAGGTACTGTTGAAGAGGCATTGCGTCATTCCATGTACTTGGTGAGGAATTCGCAGGTGAAAATAAATACAACATCCAGGTCTGCACTCTCTCCGGGCCTCAAATAGGTGAGGTTGCCTTCTTGGCAGGAATATCATAAAATCCCATGTAATATTGCTTGCATGTGCAGTGAGCTGGGGTGGGAAACATGATAGGAGGTAGTGGAGGTTCCAGCTGCAAACCAACATCACTGTAGATAACAGAAAAATGACAAATGATAAATTATATTCTTTTTTGGGGCTAGGGACTGGGGTTAGTGTAGGCAACCAACAAGAACTCTTTTGTGGCATCACTCAATTATGGATGTGCCTTATATATGCTATAGTAATGCATAGGCTCAAAGAGGAGGGGGGATGGGAAAAGTTCGGTGAGATAGTGTCCGGGCTGCCTCTAGGATGTCACAGATCAATACAGAGATTCTGGTCGACGAAATGGTGAGTATGCTCTGTGAATAGCACATGCAACAAAACATGTATGCATAGAGCGTGGTGAGCTGTGGGGTGGAACTGTAAACCCTCAAGACAATATTAGATTATAGCCCATGGCAACTGTCGAAATCAGTTAGCAAAACATTAGATAGAAATAATTGTGAAACCAGTATGTGCATTGCTTAAAAAATACTTGCAAAGGATTGGCAGTAGAGGTGGCTGGAGTGTCACTTATATTGTCCATCCCTCGTTTCATTCATTCATTCATTCATTCGGGTACTTTGTAACAATTTTCCACTTTGTGATTCCTTGCCTTATATATCTTGGCAACAAAACATTTTAGAGGGATGCCGTAATAGAAAGTTTTGTTCGACTGGGCGATCTACATTTGGTGACCTACTTTGACCTCCTTTGACCTTTGACCTCTTTTGACCTTGTGACATTGAGTGCTAAGTTTTTGTATGACCAGATTCGTCTTGTTGAGACAAACCATAATGTGAATTAGACTAATGTATACAACACTCCTATCACACAAGCTATCCAAGGAATGCCCATGTGGGAAAAGTCAAGACAGCCCAAAACACTGGAATGTTTGACATTGACATTTGGCAACAAAATATTTTGGAGGGATGTTGTAATGGAAAGTTTTCTTCGTCTAGGCGAACTGCATGTAGTTTCGTTATGCATGGGAGCCTTTATGTCGTTTTAACTTTTGAATATTTTGGGTGGCCACCTGCCACTCAGCAAATCGAGATGCTTGTGGTCAGGATAAAAAATATTCAACATAATTGTGCCCAGTGCCCCGATATATCTCCCTCAGGCAGGGGTATGTGATACCGCAGAAGGGGCAGAGAATGAAGGAAATGGATAATATTTGAGATTTCGAGTGGGCAACTTTATAGAAAGGAATTTTGAGTATTAAAACTACAATATCTAATAGGGGGTATTTCTTCTGGTCTGGCCTTAAAAGCCACTGCGTGTCAGGCTATGGCAAGGAATCGCGACACAGTATTGTGTCTTGTTTATGTTATTTTGAGTATAATGAAAGTGATAGAAGTTGTGACAGGCCAACACTTCTTCGCTTTTTTGAGAAACTGCAGTACTTGTTGTTTATAGTTATTGATATTAGTGAATCCATATTCATTGGGCAAGAGGATTGGTTATTGGGTAATTGCAAGAAAAGAAACATGCAGACAAGTACAAAGATAAATTACTTCTTTGCTGGAGGTACAAGAGGTGATGTCTTACTGTCATACTGTACACTGTTTTGTTTGTTCTTGCCCTTTCAGGATTGCAGAAACGAGGCTCACCTTGCTCCTGGTACCACAAACTCAGTAAAACTCAGCAGATACTTTGACAAGGTAAAGATATCAGTCCTAACATAAGTAGGCTCATCTGGCCCCCGGTGCTACACACTCAGCAGATACTTGGACAAGGTAAAGATATCAGTCGAACATAAGTAAGGCTCATCTGGCCCCCGTTGCTACAAACTCAGCATATACTTTGACAAGGTAAAGAATATCAGTCTAACATAAGAAAGGCTCATCTGGCCCCCGGTGCTACAACTCGCAGATACTTTGACAGGTAAAGATTCAGTCTAACATAAGTAAGGCTCAGCTGGCCCCCGGTGCAACAAGCTCAGCAGATACTTTGACAAGGTAAAGATATCATCTAACATAAGTAGGCTCATCTGGCCCCCGTTGCTACAAACTCAGCAGATACTTGACAAGGTAAAGATATCAGTTTAACATAAGTAAGGCTCATCTGGCCCCCGGTGCTACAAAACTCGCAGATACTTTGACAAGGTAAACATATCAGTCTAACATAAGTAAGGCTCATCTGGCCCCCGGTGCTACAAACCAGCAGATACTTTGACAAGGTAAAGTATCAGTCTAACATAAGTAAGGCTCATCTGCCCCCGGTGCAACAAGCTCAGCAGATACTTTGACACGGTAAAGATAATCAGTCTAACATAATAAGGCTCATCTGGCCCCCGGTTCTACAAACTCGCAGATACTTTGACAGGTAAGATATCAGTCTAACTAAGTAAGGCTCATCTGCCCCCGGTGCTACACACTCAGCAGATACTTTGACAAGTAAACATATCAGTCTAACATAAGTAAGGCTCAGCTGGCCCCCGGTGCTACAAACTCACAGATACTTTGACAAGGTAAAGATATCAGTCTAACATAAGTAAGGCTCATCTGGCCCCCGTGCTACAAACTCGGCAGATACCTTGACAACGTAGAGATATCATTTTAACATTAGGGATGCCCTTGATACCATAAACGCAGTAAAACTTACAGATATATTGACAAGGTAGAGATATCATTTTAACATTAGGGAAGCCCCTGATACCATGGACCCAGTCCGACTTAGCATGTACACTGTTATTGACACATGTACACTGTATATTGACAAGGTAGAGATATCATTTTAACATTAGGGAAGCCCCTGATACCATGGACCCAGTCCGACTTAGCATGTACACTGTATATTGACAAGGTAGAGATATCCAATTTTTTAACATTTAAGAGTTGGTCTGTATGCCCCTGATCCACTAAACGCAGTAAACTAGCAGATATATTGACAAGGTAGAGATATCAGTCCTAACTTATCCGCAAAGTATGACATGTTTTTCCCATGTTCTTTTGTTTTAAAGCTAAGCTATCTTTCTTGTTGTTGCTTTGTGGTTTAGATTCAAACCCCCTCATGATTATCCCAGCAGTTTGCCCCATTGAGATCTGTATGGTCCACTGCAGGAACTTTCATATTAACTGGAGAGGCAGTGGTAGGTAAATGCATGTAACTGGTTGGAGAGAAAAATGTCCCTGTGCGAGCTCAGCGTACAAAGAGCAATTGCATTTGTATGTGGTAACTTGTGTCAGCAACATACAGTTCCTGTTGCTCTAATATCAATTGCAGGGAAGTCACAGAGATGAATTCTAAGTAGAGCACATCGATTTGAGAGGTGCCAGTATGTGGCATGTAATTCAATGCAAGGAGTGTCACCGCCTTCCGATAGGGGTGGGCAGGAGGAACATCTTTCTTGTCTAGGCTATAGGTAGCGGGTCTGATGCCAAGATGCCGAGGATGCTAAAACATACCTAGTCAGATCAAACAAGAACAGGATTTTGGAAGGCAAAATTGTAAATCTTGTACATTCATCAAGGTGTACATTCACTTCTGCTAGAGCTCATGGCTTGTCTAGTGTCATTGGTAACCCCTCCCATGTTGTTTTTGGTATGTTTTTTCTGTTATTATTGTACTGTACCTGTGTATCATTGACTTACAGTGTATGTGCAGCATGCTTCATGCCTATGTTCTTTGGTATCTCCCGGCGGGTTTGCCTTTATGCTTCAAGTCGATCTTATTCCTTGTATTAACTGGTCTACTAATCTAGCATGTAGCCCCATCATATTCTCTCTGATAACTGTCGCGAAAGCACTGGTATCCTCCTGCTCAGACAAGTTGGTACACTGTATCTGTACATGTGTCTTGAGTATTATAGTTATTATTGATATCACTTCAGTATAGCTGATAATCTGAAAGTTCTATACACTTTACAAAACTATAGAAACAAAATTGAATCATCAGACGAATGATTAAAAAAAATAAGGAAGGAGAACAGGCCGAGGGAAAGCTGTTTCGCAGCACTAAAACGACTTGGAAAAACGCTGATCATACCAAAGAACCCGGCTTATGTGTGGGTAGAACTGTAGAAAGTCTGGTAGATAATGGGGTTCAAGTTTGTACAGACTCTAAAGACTCTTTTTTTTTTTTTTTTTAAATTACAACCCCGCAAAAGAGATCCAATCTTCCCAAAATGAGATGTGAGTGAAACCTGACATATTGGGGAAATAAATTGTAGCTGAAAACACCATTACCAAAAGTGCCCCACAAATTCGAAACAGTATAATAGGTCTGAAAATTCCCTGCCTGTTGCTTGTGGACTAAATTAAGTGAGTTTTCACTCCATTCGCTTTGAAAACACTTAACCTAACTACATCCAACCCATTCACATTATACAGCTAATCAATTATACTCTCACATGAATTCTCATTTAAATGATAGTCGCACTGCTGAAATAATTGTAACAATGTCGCCCGCTACGCTGAAAACCTGTTTTCATCCTCAGAGAACAAAAGCATTCCATTGCATGGGTATGACCACTTCATGATCACACATGGGTCAATTTGTCATATTGTTATATTCTTTGTTTCTTATGTTGTCCATTCTTTTGTACATGTATAGAGCCAGTCTATGTCTATGTTTAACTGCCTTCTATATTTTATAATTTGCATATTAAAGGTTCTCAATTGGCGCAGAGGTAAACAGCTTTATCTCATTCTTATTCATTTGTTCTGACAACAGTATGTTTATTCCTAACTATTCTCTTTTCTGTAATTCAGGTAGGTCTCACTTGTTTCTTATCCTTCCAAACTTGTCTGAATGGTATTGCATTCATCAGAAATATCACTCCTTACCAGCAATTCAGAACTAGAAAATTAAACAACTTCTTGTCTCCACCACCACCACGTAATATCTGAACAGACTTCCCTGAGCTGCATTTGTGGAACCATCACCATTAAAAAAAAGCGATCAAGCATAGAGTGAGAATGCTGCCTAATATGGAACATTCTGAATGTGATGAGCTATGAGGACAGAAGGTAGTATGGGTCATCACCCACCGACAAGTTCACATTTTGCAATTGCTCTGAACATTCTGAATGTGATGAGCTATGAGGACAGAAGGTAGTATGGGTCATCACCCACCGACAAGTTCACATTTTGCAATTGCTCTGAACATTCTGAATGTGATGAGCTTTGAGGACAGAAGGTAGTATGGGTCATCACCCACCGACAAGTTCAACATTTTGCAATTGCTCTGTTTTCTTACTGATTTTCTGCATTTTTTGTGATTCATTCGTATATTTTTTCTTGTGTGAACTGTGTTTTTGCATCTTCTGTTCTGTGAGATTTCTCAAGTGGGCTTCAAATTTCTACGGATCTCTTTTTCGTGCGGTTTTGTCCTGATCCTTTGTAATCGTGTGGAAGTTGCAAGCCTATCATTCTCTTCTCTACGTGTACATCTGCCCTAAGCTCATTCCGTTTGGGTGTTGAGTTCCCTTTCCCCCTTCATAGAACGCATTTGCTGTATAGGTTCATCATTTGTGTCCTTTGTGTTTGTGTTGTGGACTGTGTTAATCTGTTTTGTCCGTCGCGTGGATTGCGTGTTAACTCGGTAAGCCTTCTTTGGTATTCCGCCAGCCGTATGGTGTTTGCGATTGGTAGTGTTTGTGAGTGCTTTTCCCTTTACTATTTTTTTTTCTTCTGCATTAGTAAATTTCTCCACTAGTAGGCCCCAACTCTTCTCATTTCCCTTTCCTCCCTGTACTTTTTTGTCTTCATTTATTTGGGCTGATATGTGAGGGACGGATAGGCTTATAGCCTGTCAGGGTTGCAATATGTGGATGGAGTTTTTGAAGTCGGTCCTGAGTTTTAAGGGGGTGAGCTTTGGGGACACTAAGGCGGATGGGTATATTTTATAGATGTAAGAAAAGTGCATAGACCAGCTGAGCTTTGAAGCGAGGCTGTGGGGCCCGTGAGAGTCATGGGAGAGGTAGGAAGGGCGCTGCTCCGATACACGGAAGTATGGTTGATCCGGCCTAGACACGAGGATAGTTTTTTAAGTGGTGCTGGCATTTGAGAGGAGTGCAGGGGGGTCAGTTGGATTGCGTGGGGCGGGTGTGAGTACAGAGAAGGGGCGACGTCAGAGCAGGTGGTTTTTTCAGTCGGGTGGGAGGAAGTGAAGGTGTACGTGGGGGAGGAATAAGGTAAAAGGGAGTGTTTTGCTGGTGGGGGATTCCATTTTCCGGTATGTTGACTGGGAATTTAGTCGCATAGCTAAGCTGAAGCGTACCGCCTTGTTTGTCTTCCGGGAGCAATGGTGGAGAATATTATTGATAGGGGTTAATAGGGAATCGTGGGAGATGAGAGGTGTGTTGTCGAGATAGGCACTGATAATCTCCCTGGTGACAGTCAGACGTCCTAGATCCCGATTCCGTGAAGTGTTGTGCAGGCTGATTCCACTAGGTCGAAAGTCCGCTTTTGCGGCATGTCTCTTCTTCTCCCTAGGTTTGAACGGTCGTGTTGCAGGTAGGACATAGCGGGTCCAACAGGTGGTTAGAATTAGGGTGCGCTGAGGGGGCTTCGTTTGTGATTTTTCGTGTTTCTTTCTGGGGAAGGAGGGATCTTTTGCGCAAGGGATGGTCTTCACCTTAATGGGTGCGGGGGCTTCAGTGTTAGGCAAGTTGGTAAATCTCTGCGTGGAAGGGGTTTTAAACTAAATTTGGGGGCGAGGGTTTCTGGTGTCCTTAGGCTTACTGGCGGGTGGTTAATAGTAAGCCTCGCAGTTGGGAGGTCTGGCGAGGTCAACAGTAGCGATAGATAGTTAGCCAGTGGTCCTTTTCCTGTGCTCTGTTCAAAGTATCAGAACAATTTTGAGATGGAGTTGCAGATTTTAGTCCAGGAATCGCAAGCTGACGTCATTGGTATTGAGTCGTGGTAACAGTGATATTTCCACAGCCGAATTTCACCTTCCTGGTTATGTGGTTTTATAGGCAAGATATGACCGATACTCTCCGTGGCATGGTGGTGGAGTTTTTGTTTGTATGTGAGTCGACTTAAATAGTTTTTTTAGAAGGCCGCTATTTGTGTGAGTTTTGTCCACTCCTGTTTGGTGTGAAAATTCCGTCTAACTCATTTGGTATTCTCAGTTCTTTATAGCTGGCGTTGTGGTACTGTTCTCCAAGAGCTCCGAAGACAACAATCTCTTCTTTCCGACAAGCTTTTCGAAGTTTCTAGGAAAAGTGCCCATCATTATGGGTAATTCAATTAACCAGATCTTTCTTGGTCTGATGTACTAGTGGCAGTCTGGATCTGGCTTTTTCACATGTCACCATGATTGTTTTCCTTTCTCATCATGTACATTTTCCTACCAAAAGCATATATTTTGGATTTAGTTTTTGAGCAGTGATCCCGATTCTGTAGATAATGTAGATAGCTTGGTAAGCTCGGTGCAAGTGATCACATATTTAGCTTTTCATGTGTCTTGTTCCGTCAATATCGCACAGAGTGTAGCGCTTGTTCCGTATTCGGAAGGCCAATGTCGATGCCTTTTCTAGGTTTTTAGCAAAATATTGGCGAAAGTTTTAGAAAGTACGAATGCTGTGACTCTTGGAATGGTTTCATTGAAAAGGTTTACAAGGTTTTGAAAGTTTACGTTCCTTGGAGGAAACGTCGCAGTAAAGAACAGAGGCCTTCTTGGATGAATAGGGAAGTTTTCCTGGCTATCAAACATAAGCGACATTTATGGCGACGTTACCGCTCTTCTGGGTCCGTGTCCTATCTAGAGTTCATTTCAAAGTTCAGCAAAGCTTGTCCAGCGTTATAGTTTCTGGTGCTAAGCTTGATTTTGAGAGGCAGCTTGCCTCTAACATCCAGGAGGAGGCCCTCCGTGCATTGTCTCTTATGGGAAGGGGGAAGCAGAAAGTCAAGGACAGCATTGGTCCTTTGATAGATCCGACTCGGGTAATACAATCAGCAATAGCCATGAGATGGCTAATGTTCTCAATTATTATTTCTCGTCTGTTTTTACTCATGGGAACTTGGATAATTGTGGTGGACCTAGTTGTCGGGGTTGCTCTCTCTTCTCCGCATATATTAGTAATATGGTGTGCTCGCCTTGTTTAGTAAAGGAGGAACGCAGAAGCTCAAAACTGACAAAGCTCCTGGTCCTACGGAGTTTATCCTTTCTTACTAAATTCCTTTGCCGAAGAGTTGCCTGTTCCATTATCTATTAATTTTCAATAAGACTCTGCAAGAGTAATTGTTCCGGCATGATTGGAGGAGAGCAAAATGTTTCTCCTATTTTCAAGATGGTAAACGTCTCTTCCTTTTATTTACAGGCCAGTCAGTCTTCCTAGTGTTTTCTGCAAGTATGGAATCAATCATCGGGATTATATGGTTATTATTTTCAATGAGCATATTCTGATTAGGTATTCTTCAGCATGGGTTTAGAAAAATCGTTCGTGTGACTAATCTCTTGGAATTTATGGAAGATGTTACTGTTCTTTGACAACGGCACTGCTTTTGATATATTTTCCTGGCACTTTCAGAAGCTTTTGACAGGTTCCTCATGATCATCTCTTGCTCAAGTTGGAAGAGCTTTGGCATTGAAGTTGATGTCTAAGTGGATTTGTGGGATGGCTTAATAATAGGGAACACGAGTTGTCATTAATTGGGCGGTGCGTCTCTTCTTTGGCCCAAGGTCACTAGTGGTGGTTCCCCAGGGATCATTTTTTCGGCCGTTACTCTTTCTGGCGTATTTTGACGATCTTGAGGTTCTGTTCATTCCAGGGTTAAGAAAGTCGCCAGACGATACCAAGTTGTATCGGGAGATCGGTCGAATTGGATGATGCTGAAATTGTCAAAGGGTCTGGATATATGTCCAAATGGGGTCCTCCGCTAGCAAATGTTTTTCATGTCACTATGCAAAGTTATGCATGTTGGTGTCACAA
This sequence comes from Sclerodactyla briareus, assembly GCA_026419785.1. NCBI lineage: Eukaryota > Metazoa > Echinodermata > Holothuroidea > Dendrochirotida > Sclerodactylidae > Sclerodactyla > Sclerodactyla briareus. Next base: position 128,137 of record JAODTK010004555.1, on the reverse strand, counting down.
TAGCAAAGCTTCCTTCAAGTTAAATGCCAACATATATTCAGGAAGTGATTTCATAAGAAGATCTTGGGTTTGGTTCGATTCTTCTTTGAAACCTTCAGCGTGTGCCGAAGCTGCTCGAAGAGGTACTGATTCTTGGCTGATTAGACGTCACTCAGTTGCCCTTGATAATGATATTGTTGTCAGGCTGTTTAAGCAACTGGTGAACGCACCTGAATATTCTGTACAAGTGTGGAATCCCTACATTTGCAAAAGACAAGCCGGTTATTGAAAAGTTCAGCGAGGGCAACTGGAATGATTAACTGTCTGAAAAATTTATCCACGAGAAATATTAAGGCGTCTCGATCTAACTACCATGGAGCTGAGGCGAATTCGGGTGACTTGATCCAGGTTTACAAACTTGTCCATTGACTCGATGGCCGTCCTTCCACTACTTCTTTGAATTTTCCAATGTTACTGCAATAGAGGCCATGGTCTCAAGCTTCGGGTGGAAAGCGCTGCAAGATTGGACATTTCCTAAAATTCTTTCTCGCAGAGAGTTATCAATGAGTGGACTTGTCTTCCTGAAATGTTGTTGTTGCTCAAGATTGTGATGCGTTCAAGAACAGTCTTGATTTATTTTTCAGGAATCAAGGGCGTATTATTTAGTTCGAGTTTTTAGTTCATTTTTCTTTACTTTCCCCCCCCCGGTGGTGTTGTGGCTTCGGGGTCGTTTACGAGGATTATGTCCTTCCGACCCTTATTCACTAAACAAACTAACTAAACCAAGGCGGGTTTGGGGATCATGGTTTTCAAGAGCCATACTTCAATTTCCTTTCCAGAACTTAGCTTCGTGATGGAGGTTGTATATACACTACATATAAACAATATATATATCTGTATGTGTGTATATTATGTGTATGTAAATATTTGATCGACCGTTGTTAACTGTTTCAATCATCGAACAAGTATCATATCTTTTTCCCTGTAGTCAGCACATTGTTTATTGTGTTTGCATAACCTTGTTAAGACAATGACTCTAATGCCTAATTACCTCCCATGGTTTGTAAAGTATTATATCACCACATAGGTAGATGTCGATATCCTCAAATCCGTTTCTCTTGGCAGCTTATCCTTGCCTATTCCATTCTCACTTGCAATAGAAGTTTTTCAATCCTATACAATCTGGCTGAACATTTCAACTGCTCTCTTTCATCTCATGAGACTGTTGCGTCTTATGTAACTCTCATCCATCCCTCTCCAGGAGTGTAAAACAAACCTTTTGGGTTTCAGGTCATCCGCCGATGCTATCATCGCAACCTTGCTAAACCATCACGACAGCATCCCCCCCCTACAGCTTCCCCTCACAGAAACCCCCCCACGGTAAAGGTTAGAGTACCCACTGACCATCCCCCTGGCAGTATCCCCGGATGGTCCTCTTGGGTCGAAATAGGCTGAAGCCTGATATACTCCTAAAAGAGCTTCAGTCAGTCGTGAAACATTCCATCAGACCATTTTTGTGGCATAGGTACAATGGATACTGGCGAATTTGGCCTTTCAACAACAACCATTTTCAAATCACTTCCGATTCGTAGAATTGCACAATTTCACAATTAGAATTTCACTAAACAACTCCCATGGGTACCATGATGAGTTTTGCCAGCTTGCCTATTTTTCACCCAGTGTCCCCATATCACAGCTCCCTGCTTGGGTGGACTGGTTACAATGGTTTTTGCTTATATCACATTGCCGGGTGCTTCTCTATCTATCGTGTATGCAATTTTCCTGGCCCTTTCCATTCACATGTTCGTTGCTGGCAACCGTATTTTAACTGCTCCCCTTGGAACTTGACTGCATTCAAAAGAACTGTTTCCTCTCTTTGTCTACGAAGCTATCATCTTCCAAAGCTCCGAGATTGGAAATTTATAAGATGATGTAATATCGTCCATGGCTTGGCCAACTCATGGTTGTTTTTCATCAATTAATTTTTTAATTTTTTCATTAGAGACTGATGACATGGACTTGATAAAACCACTATTACATCAGCAGATCATGCAACTATTATTTTTGACATGAATGCGCAATAATACCACTGATTGTACCTCAATGTCCAGTAACAACATTGCCATGTAATGCATTGCTTCATTTCATTCATACTTGTCTTCTTTCAACTTGGCATGACCTGCTTCTTGGTCTGTTTCTTCATCTAGTTGTTCTCTCGTCATTACCGTAGACCATACACACAGAGCTTCATGTAACCTGTGGGTCTTTATATTTCACCGACCCCGTTTCACATGATGGCTCCCCTATCCTGATTCTGCTCCTTGGTCAGTTTAGTCCAGTCATTTTCCCAGATAATTGATAATTTAAAAGTTACTGCATGTACAAATTCAAGAGGTCAATGTAAGTAGCTGAGAAAAACTAAATGTGCCAGTCCAACCATGACGTAATACAGCTTTTGCTCACGGAGTTAGAGAATTTGAAGTTTGTGGCCTGTTCCTTGTGTAGGATGGGAGCGCCTCCCATCATGCGAAATAAATGATGGCATACTTGCATAACCCCTGCAATATCCCTTTTTCTATTTAAATTTAAACATTGATTCCACTTTGAAGAGGATTTCCTGTAGTGGGTTGGTAGGTGCTGATTGTTACTTTAGTGAGAGAAAGACAACAGAACTTCTGAGGAATATGGTATTCTTTAACACAAGGAATCATAACATAATTATCTGTTTTGTTCAACTGTGATGTCATGCATTATTCTGCTATAGGGATTCTTCAGAATAGCAGGAACATTGTATTGAAATGGGTGCTTGGACGGCTGGTATGTGTGCCCCCTTCCCCCAAAATTACACTCTGTTGAACAAGCCCTGCCGTTGTCCTTTAAAGGTGGTGAGTTTACACATTATTTCAGGGTCGTCTGTCATGTCCGCTACTCTTGCATGGAGGTTTTGAGTTTTTTTTTATTTTTTTAATTCCTAAATAGTGATAGCATTGTTTGTGGCTTTCTCAATATTTAGTTTAAGAACCAATATTTGATTGGTGTTGGTAATAAATGCAGAAGACGGAATCTTGCTATGCACCACCTGGATGAATAGGGATGAATATTTGTTTGGGCATTCATTCTGTTAGAAACCCTGAACCAACTTTATTCCTGTTTGAAAAAATGTACATGAGCACTATTAATTCTGTTGTTGGAGGTGACAGTAGACTGGTCAGCATGGGAAAGGACCTCGAACCCGGCGCTAAAAAGGTCAAACTTATCAATTTGTTGGCCTGGAAGTGCTTCATTGCTTTCCAGGGGCCTTTGAAGTGGATTTTCATATGGGTGCCCGTTAATTTAGAGGTGTAGCTGTACTAAGCCCCAACTGTGGAACTAAATCACTGATCTCTTCCAGAGGTGTAATGCTATCTGGAAATGGTATGACCCTATCCCTAAAGTTACTTGACTCCCAGTAACTTTTCGTTACATCACCTTCCCCTGGGAGATTGGGGATCAAATCCCAGTCGAGCCAAAGACCTTTTGAAAATGGAACTTGTTGTCTGCTCGCTGTTGCTCAGCCATGTTGTATTGGAGCTGAGAGAACTAGGGTTAGACAATTAGCATTTGCCCTCGGCGTTTGATTATCCCACCCTGACATTAGGTACAGCCTAAGAGGCCATTGCCTTATTCCCTGTACTGTAACACTGGGTAATGTAAACATGTAACTGGTGCCTGAACAAATCCAATGGAATCTGGATGGGAAACGTTATCACAGAGATATGAAAGACTAATCTCATTGGTCTTCGGTTTACAACAGACGTTAGAATGGGCAGCATTTCATGTGCAGAATGTATCATTCCTGAAATGTCCTTTTTGCGTGGATCCCCCATGACACTCAAAATGTCTCAAAATAAATACTCTGAATAAAAGGCAACGTGCGCAATGTAACCTTCGAATTTGGGATGTGGGGATTTGGACTTCTTTTCATCTGTGCCAGTTTGGAGGGAGCTATAGCTGTCACGTGACCATGGGGCTTTAAGCAAATAGATATACCAATTAATGCACTACATGCTATGGAAAGAAATAGAATGTATTAAATGGCATTGTTGACTGTTTGCTGCCACTGCCTGTTGAATATGTCTAACTAGCTTTCATCTGTGTGTACTGGAAGGGTAGCAAGGTGGATTCTACATCGGCTATGTGATGCTGCATTGCTATCGTAGTAAATTGAGCATATTTTCCTCTAACACTCTGACATACAGATTGAAACCGTGAGGGTTGGCCTTCAGCCATAAAAAAAGGCTGACTTGAATAAAATGCTCTTCTTGCTGTTTTGAATGCACAATGTCTTGCATGATTGAAGTTGTTTGCCGTACTACTAATAAAAGTCCTATTGCTATTAGTCCAAGTTTTATCAGGTTACTGTACTTCAATTCTACATATCCACAGATAAACTTCAGGAATGCTGGAGCACATTTTAGTTTTGTCTGTTTACACAAGACAACACAATGAGAAGATTCCCGGTGGGTAGGATGTTTTAGAAACATGTGGCAAAGAATGATTCAATGTAGAATCATGTGAGAAGACGATTTACTGACAAGGCTCCAGATGAGAGACTCCAGTCAAGGCTGTTCTGTTGTTGATGGCTTTGTGGCTCCTTCCCTATGTTTTTGGGAGTAACTCGGTAGAATTGTTACATCTTCTATTCAGGCATACAGTGCATGCATTGTTACAATGGAATGTAGGATACTACTACTACTCCCAGTCTTTTTGGATTGTTCAAAGACTGGAATACATACTCGCATTGTTCTGAGGAGGATGTTGATGGTGCATTCAAGGATAGAATGGTTGTACGCCACTATGAAAAACCCTGGTCATAAAGATAAGGCAAGTGGTCACTGGTTTCTGTTCAGAGACATAGGATCAGCATTACTAGCCCATGCTCTCCATGGTTCTCTAATGTACCAAACAATAGGGTTGGTGAGAGTGGCTTGGTTTGGGTTAGGTTTGTTCTGAGATTGGCTGCCCACCAATCATGATATCACACCGCCACTATTTGTCTAGAGTTCAGGAAGAGTTTCCTAGGCAGAAATCCCTAATTTAGCCAGACAGAGTGTTTCTTTGAAGGAATACTTATTAATACTACATATAATTGGCCAGAGAGACCCTTTATCATCATTATATTTGTTTGTTTTTTCTTTCTGTGTTAACAGGTAATTGAGAGACGATTCCACTCCTCCCACGGTCCAAGTCAGGTGTGGGTTTTCAAAGTTCGACCTGATTGCTTTAGTGTGTGTAAGTTAGTTTAATTGCTGCTATAGGAACGAATGTGCCGTTATGTTCCCGCAGTTGATACACTCATGTCACTCATCAGACATCAGTTTTTGCTGTGAGTCATCAGAAAAAATTCTGTTGTAGCTTAACTTTACTTTGAATCTTCCCAACATGATCAAGTATTTGTGCAAGTATGTCTGGGTATGTAACAAAAAGATGTGTGTTATAATAAATAGTCGTGTTCACGGTGTTGCACTTTGTAGATCTGATATTCATACATGTATAGCCAGTCTGTATAGTCAGCTTAACTGAGAAGATTTCTGCTGTATCATATTGTTCAAATGTTTTTGTATTATGGGGTGTTTAAATTAGTTAGTTAGTGAATAAGGGTCAGGAGGACATAATCCTCATAATGACCCCGGAGCCAGGCCGCCACATCCCAGGAAGAAAAAATGAACACAAACCACTAATAATTTTGCCCGTGATTCCTTAAAATAAATCAAGATCTGTTCTTGAATGCATTCACACGCTTAGAGAAAACAACATTTTCAGGAAGACAATTCTGCTCATTGATCACTCTCTGCGAGAAGAAATATTTACGAATGTCCAATTTGCATTGCTTGCCACGAGCTTGAGACAGTGGCTCTCTTTGCAGTAACATTGGAAAATTCAAAGAAGTAGTGGAAGGACAGGCCATCGAGTCCCTGAACAATTTTGAAAACCTTGATCAAGTCACCCCAAATTCGCCTCAGCTCCATGGTAGTTAGACCGAGACACCTTAATCTCTCCTCGTAGGATAAATTTTCAGACAGTGAATCATTCTAGTTGCCCTACGCTGAACGTTTTCAATAACCTGCTTGTCTTTTGAAATTAGGGATTCCACACTGTACAGAATATTCCAGGTGGGTCTCCCCAGTTGCTTAAACAGCCTGACAACAATATCCTTCATCGAGGAAACGAAGTGATGTCTAATCAAGCCAAGAATCCAATTACCTCTTCTATCAGCTCCGGCACACTGCTTGGAAGGTTTCAAAGAAGAATCAAAACAAACCCCAAGATCTTTTTCTGAAATCACCTCCTGAATATTTTGGCCATTTAACTTGAAGGAAAGCGTCGCGATTGTGAAAACCAACATGCATAACTTTGCACTTGTCGACAAATCGAAAAACATTTGCCAGTCGGAAGACCATTTGGAAATTAGATCCCATCCCTTTGAACACTTTCAGCAGCATCATTTTCGAACCAACCTCCTGATACAACTAGGTATCGTCTGCGAACTTCTTAACCCTGGAATGAACAGAACCTTCAAGATCGTCAATATATGCCAGAAAGAGTAACGGCCTGAGAACCAATCCCTGGGGAACACCACTAGTGACCTTTTGCCAAGAAGACTACCGCCCATTATGACACTCGTTTTCCCTATTTATGAAGCCACTCACGAATCCACTTAGGGACATTCCCCCAAAATCCCCACAATGCCAAAGCTTCTCAACGTGAAGTCAAGAGACGCTCATAGGAATTTTGTCAAAAGCTTTCTGAGAGTCCAGGAAAATTATATGAACAGCATTGCCGTTGTGAACCAACAGTTACCATCTTCCATACTTCCAAAAAAATTAGTCAAACACTAATATTTTTCCCTAAACCCATGCTGAGAATGCCCAATCAGAACTATGTTTCAATTGAATAATCAACCATATGATCCCTAATGATTGATTTCATTACCCTTGCCGACACACTAGTAGGACTGACTGGCCTGTAATACAAGGAAGATCCGTTTCCTTCCCTTTCTTGAAAATAGGAGAAACATTGCTTTCCTCCAATTCATCCGGAACAATAACCTCTTGCAGAGTCTTATTGAATATAATAGCTAATGGAACGAACAAACTCGTCGGGCAAAGGATTTCAGTAAGAAAGGGATAAAGCCGTCAGGACCAGGAGCTTTATCACTTTTGAGCTTCGCAGTTTCACCTTTACTAAACCAAGCGAGCACACCATATTACCAATACTATTGCCGAGAAGCCGACAACTAGGGTCACCAAAAATATCCAAGTTCTCATGAGTCAAAACAGACGAGAAATAAATATTGTGAACAAATCCGAGCCATCTCCGGCTCCTCGTGATTGTATACCCGAGCGAGAATCAGATCAAAGGACCAATGCGGTCCTTGACTTTCTGTTACCCCTCACATAAGAAAAAAATTCAAGAGGATTCTCTGGATATTAGAGGCAATTGCCTCTCAAAATCAATTTTAGCACCAAAAACTAAACGTTGGACTAGGTTTGCGAAATTGAAATGCTCTAGATTAAACACGGACCCAGAAGAACGATAAAGTAGCCATAAAAATGTCGCTGACGGTGAGGGCAGAAAAAATTTTCATCCAGAGGCTCTTGTTTTACTGCGAACGTGTCCTCCAAGGAATGTAAACTTCCATAAATCCCTGTTAACCTTTTTCAATGAAACCATTCCAAGAGTCATCGCAATCGTACTTCTAACAATTTATGGCCAATCTACTCACTAAAAAAACACTAGAAAATGCCTCGAAATTGGCCTTCGCGAAACAAGGAACACGCTCTACACTCTGTGGGCTATGGGACGGAACAAGACACATTGAAAGTAAAATATCGTGCTCAGCCACCGAGCTACCCAAGTCTCTACATTATCTACAGAATCTGGATCACTGCCCAAACACTAAGGTCCAAAAATATTATGATTCTGGTAGGAAATGTACATGCTGAGAAACAATCCTGCGTGACTTTAAAAAAGCCAGATCCATGACAGCCACTACTACCATTAGACAAAGAAATAACTGGATAATTGAAAACACCCATATGATGTACTCTTCCCAGAAACGAAATCTGCAAGATGTATATTTTTGCCATAATTAAAACTAAACGCATTATTTTTGCCAAGATTTCATGATGTCCTGTAATAGAATGGCCTAAAAGTGCTTCTGGCTGGACATCTATGCAATATGTTTATCATTCCAATTTATTCTCATGTCGATTCCCAAGCCCCAAAGTCTAGAGAGGCGAATCCGCTTACTACACAGCCGAAGATGGATCACATGGACTGATGTTTAGAAGATATCGGGCTTTGTCTCACATCATGAGTGATGCTTTCTGTTGACTTTAGCAGTATAGGCCATATATCACTGCAGCTTGGAGATTGCGAGAAAGCCGCATTATATCCCCCCTGCCGCTGAAGATTGAAGGAGCTTACTTTTATCCCTGAAGGTAGGTGAGCCTCTAGTTGGAAATGCCCTGCAGCCTGAGGATCAGGGGGAGCCGTATGGTGTCCCCTGCAGCGCCCGTGGAGGTAGAAAGAGCCGCATTTGTTCTCCTGCCGCCTAGGATGCATGGGAGCCTGTATGGTGTCCCTGCAATCCCGTGGAGGTAAGGAGCCTGCATGAATGCCCGCAGCAGCCTGAGGCAACAGGGGGGAGCCTGTATGGTGGTCCCCTGCAGCCCATGTGTGAAGGAGCCGGCATTGAAATCCCTGCAGCCTGGGTATGCAGGGGGAGCCTGTATGGTGTCCCCTGCAGCCGTGGAGGTAAAGGAGCCTGCATTGAATAAATCCCTGCAGCCTGAAGGAATGCAGGGGGAGCCTGTAATGGTGTATCCCTTACGCCATGAGTAGAAGGACCTGCATTGATTCCTGCAGCCTGGGGATGCAGGGGGAGCCTGTATGGTGTTCCCCCGCAGCCCGTGGAGGTAGAAGGAGCCTGCATTGAATTCCCATGTCGCCTGGGGATGCAGGGGGAGCCTGTATGGTGTCCGCCTGCCGCCCGTGAGGTAGAAGGAGCCTCGCTTGATTCCCCTGCAGCCTGAGGATGCAGGGGGAGCCTGTATGGTGTCCCCTACAGCCCATGGAGGTAGAAGGACCTGCATTGATTCCTTGCAGCCTGAGGATGCAGAGGGAGCCTGTATGGTGTCCCCTGCAGCCCGTGGAGGTAGAAGGAGCCTGCATGAATTCCTTGCAGCCTGAGGATGCAGGGGGAGCCTGTATGGTGTCCCCTGCAGCCTGTGGAGGTAGAAAGAGCCCGCATTGTATCCCCTGCAGTCGGGGGACTATTGGAGAGGATTTGGTTCCTCATGCCATGACAACTCTTAGCCCATGTGTTGATGTGACACAATTTTTTGAATATTTAGAATCAGTCATTAACATCTGCTGCAAGTTTGCAGAACCATTGTTACCATTGTAACACCATGGATTGTGTGGTTCTTGATTGATCGGGTGTTAGTTTATGGCAAGTTAGAATTTCAGTCTCCAGGTACGAGGTCTGGAGTCAAAATACACCTTCAACCTCAAATATTTGTGACAGCTACTTGAATAAATCAGGAGGTTATGAATTGCATTTGATCGAGAGTTTCAGCCATGATGTTTTGTAACATCTTTATGATAGTGTGAATCTTTTCCCCTAACCACTGCTTGTATAAACAGGTCACTCAATGAGACAACACACCGACTCAGTCCAGTCATTGGTGCTCTAGACTTGGAAGCCAACAGTCATGCAAGAGACTCCCTTCTAACGAGCACAGGTGAAAAAAGGGAAAGCTGAGGTTCTAGAATAGTGTCATGTTGAGTTGTTTTAATTTTGAGGAGTTTATGAAGTCATAAGGAGAACAATGCAACACCGCTCATAGACGCTTCACAGTAAATGCTACATTTTGCATCCTAATAACAGAAGGACATAATTAATAGGATTATTCTTCATTATATAGTGAACAGTTTTGGTCTTTTTATTCATATTCCATCTACAGTCAAGATTTCTCACATTGGCTTTGTATTGCAGTTGATCAGGAGTTTCCCCTGTGACTTCATGAGTCAAATTTTGCAATAGCTGACTGTGCCTTTGATATTGGCTTATAGATCCACTATATTACAGTCTGGTGGCTTGGTTGCCATAATGTAAGGAATATAGAGTACTATCATTCATATCCACATGAATATCAGCTTTAGGAGCAAGATTAAAACACTATGGAAAATATCTACATTTTATTTTTTGAAAAGGCAATGCTGTGCTATTGACATGAGGATTGGGTAATATTCCAATTAGTAAACTGTAATTGGTATTACCGGTAGTTCCTAGATGTCCACATTGATCTCTTCATTTGCAAAGATGCAAATGTATGTATAAATAATATGCTTGGATGGCATTGAGACCTGTGTGTTACTCAGTGCCTCCCATTTTCATCACCTTCTATTTTAGGGCAGGTAGCTTGAGCGATTGTTTTACACTCATCATCATTCCGCCTTTAAACATTACACAAACATAGGACAGAAGAAAATGTTGTAGGTTCGAGTGAAAATATTTGGTAGATGGGTTCCCGAACAACTCCCACCCGGACAATTCCCACCGGGACAATTCCCACCAAAACGTGACCCTAACTTCAGACCTAACCCTAACTCTGACCATAAAAAACATTCCGTTGAAGGGGAATTGTCGGGGTGGAAAGTGTCCGGGTTGGAATTGTACGGTCACGGTTAGATGCAGTTGAGACTCAAACCTATTAGTAAACGTTCTATGTGTGGTTATTTTTGATGTTGTTTTTTGTGAACAACTGTTCTCCGCCGAGTTTGGGAATTACAACATTCTGCTCAACATAGCAGCAGAGCAATTTAGTTTTCTGCAAGGAGTCCCTCAAACACGGTAGGGGAGAAACAGTATAGGCCCATACTGTACCCTGTCTATCATGGGTGAATAATAAAGAGGAGAGATGCGTATCTAAAGATGTTCAATTTGAATTCGACAGGTTCCGGAAACCAATCAGGGCTCATCAATGAACCCTGACCGTGTTAATTGTGCATAAGCATTAGCCACATTAGGCTTCTCTTTTTGACTAGTACTCAGATGTTATCGAGGCAGGGGTGTAGTCAATCCAAACCTGCTCCGAGAACCACCATTTCACATTCCCCGTCCAAGAGGATCATCAGTGAACCTGGGATCTGACCGCTTCCTCAGAACCTGCAAGAGTGGAAGATTCATGTCGAGCATAACTGGTCACAGACACGTTGAGAGTCATTCTAGATATCTTGTCGATTAATGTATATAATGTGTCATTAACTGTTGTGTAATGAGGTATCATTCTGGGTAAACTACTTGCAGTTTTTAATAACGAATGGCACAAGAATACATACGGGAAGATATGTCTTGAACGCGGCTTACTGATTTAGACAGTATGTAAATAATGCCTGTAAAGCAGTCATGCTCAGAATATTTCAGGATTGAAATAGAATGGCTAGACTCGCAGGATGTGGTTCCCATGTGCCACAACTTGTGCGTAATTACTCCAAAAATTGCTAGAAAACAATTGTCAATTTGTATTGATATATTTATGACTACAGCATGTAATAAAAACTTTTAATTACAACATATTGCAAGGAGTTTATCGTTCATTGTCTTTTTGAATAGTTATTTTGATGACTAAGCTGAAAAAAAATCACAATGTATTGGAAGAAATTGTTGCAACTACTTGCAAGGACTCTTCCTTCATGCAGTGATAGGTGCAGGGTTGAGCGAGAAGATTAATTTGTCTGCCTGGGCGTATGTGATACATTTACGAATTCACATAGGTGATGGGCTGTCGGGGCAATATTCCTAACGGAATTGTAACCCCCGCTTGAGTCGCATCTCCCCTTCCTCATCCCGCGGCAGAATCTTGAGCCTGCAACACAAGATTTTAATGAACATGCATCCACGAAAATTGAACCTTCTTGGTTATAATAGGGTATCTTGACGAGATCTGAGTAAGCTAAAACGGGTTACTAGTTATGCAATCCATACCTCCAATGTCACTCCCCATGACGAGTCGTGAACAAATAAAACCTAAGTGGGATGGCAAGAACTTAAATGAGTTAAACAAACGGTAGAAACTAGTCCAGTCCTAATACTGCTACATTACTGCGTTACATTTTCAGCGCCTGACCTGGTAATCCATAGGGGATTTATAATTCATTTCAACATTAAAAACCTGGAGGCCTCGATACTTGTCATCCAAGGAGGCCTCCTAGTTAATCCTTCACTGTGAGGCATCAATATACACTTATAGCTCTGGTCAAGTCGAGATCCCTGAATGAAATAGATTCATGTCCGTTTTGCGGTTGAGACGGATTACATGGGTTCGGAACGACAGTGACAGTGTCGGTTTTGGCTTCGGGACCAGTTACTAAAGAGACTCATCTCGTCTTCAGAATATGATGGTCTCGATCTTGGCTTCCCCTGACTACGACGCTAATTCATGTTGCTAAAAACAGTTTTATGAACGACTTTTGAAATATAGCCTTCCAGCGAGCTTGGATGGTACCCATCGGATTTACCGATCAAGTCATGTCTCCCTAACGTCAAATTACAGTTGTCCTCAATTGATGTTCCTACAGTATGGGTATGATCCAAACATTTTTTTCCCGTATCCAGTTTGTGAATTCAATCAACACAATCATTTCAATCAACGAATCCACACAAATTCTCCCAATAATTCGGGAACCATTTTTACCCAGAGATGTGAGGTTTCTCTGTGGATAGAGCTACTACATGGCGAGGTAACTCCGCAACCAAAGCCAGTCAGCATTGAGAAGTGTATGTGATAAACCAATTACAGCGCTTTATGCCAGCTTCACGCCAAAGCATAGTATTAGGATACAATACCACCATCCAATCAGAGCATACCTTCGGAAGCTGTGCGCATCCGCGGCTCCGATCTTTACCTTGTCACCGTATGTTATGCATGCTCTGGTAGAAACAATTGTCAATTTCACTACCGGGGAGTTACCCCAATCACGACCTAAGTTTCGAAGACAGCATCCTTGAAGCTGTCAGTTCTCATTTTCCCCACTTCTAATTCGTACGCTGTCGTCACTGTGCCCATTCATTGCTGGATGATTTCTCTCCATCTTTCTCTTGATTTTGAAACTTGAACGACTCCATCCTGTGATAGGTGACTCGTTCTTGTGGTATGCCATCGGGATGGCCATTGCTACAGGACTCTATCGTCGGGAAACATGCGAAGGACACCAGCAGATTAGCTGTGGATTCACCGTGTCCTCCTGGACGGCCCTGGATAGAACACAAAAAAGTGATCGGAAATCATTCGCCAGATGCCCATGACTTAGTGGTCCGACCACTAAGGTCTCTAAGGTGTATCCCAACTTGACCACGGTCATTATAACATTGACGTGTCGTTTAGCCTATTTGCCTACTTCAAAGAATAGAAGGTACCTTATCATTCCGACGGAGGGCGCGCGTACTGCACGATGTTAACACGATGAGCACGGGCGTTCATAAGAACACTTGATTCGCAAGACTAGCTGAGTACATGTGTATAATGCCACACAAGTTATCAAGGTGTGTTCTAATGTAGGCCTACCAACAAAGGAATAATTATTTACAAAACCGCGAAATTGCATTTGCTCCGCCATAATAACACTATGAGGAACATGACACTAATGGGCGTTTGCCATAGCTTGGAGGCCGCATGCGTTACTTGAAAAAGAAATTTGATGTTAGAATAAATAATATAAACGAATGTACAGATCAGAAATTTATCATAGCATTCTCCTGGCATGCAGGTAAAATTTAGTTCTACGCTCCTACCTTGATAGCAATATAAGCTGACTGGTCCGCTATTCATGAGGTCCTCATTGATCAGGACTACATTACAGCTACTGAGGCTGTCCGCGTTTCTGGCATGAATATGTATGTTTCGGCATGACGAGGCCGCTGCCAAAAGCTCCGTCAGCCAATTGGATGTGTCCCTCCGTTCCCAGTAAGTTCCTCGCATATAAGTGTTGGAGTAGCGCTGTTGATGAATGGAGGGACGATCCGCCAATAGCCGCCGTCAAAAATTTCCAGCCTCCCCTCATCCTTAGAAGAACCGTTAGTTTTTTTTTTGCCGGAGGGAGAAAGTATCTGTAACGGAGTTGAGTGTCACACTATACTCATCAGCAGCTACAAGACTCTCTGGTTTATTAGAGTCATTATTGTGTCATGCCAGGGTATTTTGTCAATATTTTTTTTATAATAATCATAACCCCGTCTCATTAGGCCCCACCTTCGCTTTGGGATACAGCAAAGCTGTAACATTAGGGAACTGGGAATTGTCCAGCGAAAAGCTCTGAAATTGTTAGATGCAGTCTCCCGGCCGCCACGCCACTGGAAGGAATTAGGAATAGGTAATTTAACTACAGCCATATCTATGAAATCTTGCGACAATCCTTGGACCTGGGGAGTCTTATGTCTAATAGTAGATGGATGTACACTTACATAAAATTGAAATATATGCTTAGGTTCAGACAACGTACCAGGGTTTTCACAAGCATTACAGGAAGAGCTCCTGAGTTACATGGTACATCCGCTGTGAGGTAACGATGGCTACAACTCTCTAGAGATTCCGCGTCGACCGGACACGTGAGGTCAAGGGCTGGGTTCTCCTCTCCATCATCGATAACGGCGATCATGGAGGCCTTGGGGTGGCCCATCTCTCGACAGAACACCCGGCCTTCTCAACGGTCCACGTCTCCGAACAATGGGTCTCCTTGCCAGAACAGTGCACCAGCACATACGCTCCCCAGACCCCGTCCAGATACAACTCTACACGCGGCGGCTCGTCGACGCTAGTCTCAATAAGGCGAACAGCACCTTCATTGGCGGACTCATCTGAGAAAAAGGAATGTAGCAAACGTGAGGAAAGTGGATACCGCGTAGCAGTCCTGCACACTCAGATCTTTCAAGTTGTTTTCGTCTCGGTGGATCTTAGCTTCCCACTAGGAGTGTATTCAGTTGCAGTGCCGATATGAAGGTTTTATTTCATGCACCATGGCAGGTAATTCGATTTAATTTAATGTGCTTTCTACGGATTCAGGAACCAAATTAAGGTGATAGAGAATCTAGCGTATCAGTCCTAGATAAGCACCGCGGGGTATCATTACAATCACGGTTGGCTTGAAATCCGAAACACTGGAGCCGGCCGAATCGGCAGGTCCGTGCGCGTTAAAATAACCTGAGATATGGTCAGTATTTGGTTTCAAGGTCACATTGATCAGTGACTTATCCTATTGGAAGGTTGGAAATTTCACTTCAATATCACAATGAACACCGTTTTTCATCAGATGAGTTACATTTATGGGACAAGGTTAGAATAGCCCTAAATCGATGTAAATTTTGCCTAAAATTCGTATTAGAAAGAAAGAAAACAGACTAGTTTCATCTAACAACCAGGTAGGGGAGTAGTAAGTACCAACTTGCGCAACACAGACAGCAGTTGGCACTATAAATGTGGCCCGAGACTGGACTCAGTTCTATTATCATGACAAGGCGATCGCCCCCAGTGGTTCGCCTGGTTGCGCGATCAGTTGTTTCCATATAATAGTCACCATGCAAAGTTGCAAACAATTACAAGGTGTTTAATGTGTTGCTTTAAATTATGGTTATAGCATTTAAAACCCTACTAATCAGTGATCAATTCAAAATTCGTAAGGAATGATTATGGACAATGTCAAGGAGAGTGAAGAAGTATAAGTTTGGTGGAAATGATGACGAAGATCGCCTAAATTATGCAAATTAGAACATATTCAACTTCCTATTGACGCATTTGCTAATTTCACATATATCAGGACCACACTTACTAAACATGGGGGAATGCACACAAATTGAACATTTGCATGAATGTGAAACATTTATACACAATGCATTTAACCCCTAATGACCCGAGTCAATGTTATGTTAAATTTTGTTAACATTAACTGGTAGACCATACCAATCAAGCTTCAGGAAAATCAAACCAACTTGAACTTTGGGAAAACAACATTGGCAAAATAGGACACCACGAATGACCTCAGGTCCTCCACCCTATGGAATAATACAATTTTAATAGTGAATAATCCCAAGAGTGCTCTATTCACAGAAATGAGTGGGTGATGGAACTATGAAAAAAATCCGACGAATTGTGAATTTTGCATAAATTATGCATTAGACGCTCAATTACCATATTTGACGCTTGTTTTTTGAAATGTGTTGAAAAATCTAATCAGTACATCTACTTAGATCCCGCATCTATGTGCCAAACCAAGTCACCATAACACCTACGGTTCGTCTGTAATCGTGGCGACGAGCCTGCAACAATAGATTTACCTAAAATCAGCTAATTACCTTACTTAACTGGACACCGCCTGGCGGTAGACCGCCAACTTATATATCCCCATTTGCCAATAACAGTTTCTATTTTTTTTGCCCATTAACTCCTTAAATAATCCCATTTATTCAAGAGTCAACCTTTAACCACTGACCACCGACAGAGTCAAATTGAGGTCAGCGGTCACCACACATGCAGGTCAACAATTATATCACAATGGGAACCTCCAGCCTTACAGATATTCAATTCTCCGAGTACGGCCAGGAAAACAGTTTTTTGACCCTAAGTGACCTGAAGACCTCAATGCATGGAAGTTTTAATGACAAATTGTAACTCTCAGTGATACATCACTCCTAAGAGCATTTTGCATTTGATAACACGCCCAGTTTGCTTTTGCCCCAAAAAAGTATGTAAAATCAGTTTGGACCCCTACGTGACGTTGAATGACCTTCAATGCAATGGCGTTTTCTTAAGAATTGTTTACTTACATCGTGCTGCTCCACTCTGAGGCAGTTATGCATTCCCCATAACACGCCTAATGTTATTGCGAAAGAGCTATTAAATTAAACTTTGACCCTTGTTAACTCCAAGTATCGTCCGATCGAAGCGGTAGGTGGTTTCCTCCATAAGCACACAGGTCTATCACATATCAAAACAACCAGTTATATTTTTTTTTGGGGGGGGCCCGTAACTCCTTAAATAAAATAAGCACATTTATTCAAGATCAACCTTTACCACATGACCACCCGACAGAGGTCACATTGGGGTGTCAGAGGTCACACACCAATGCAGGTCAACAATTATTCACAATAGTGAAACCTTCCAGCCACAGATATTCATTTTTCTGATTATGGCCAGAAAACAGTTTTGACCACCTGAAGTGACCTTGATATGACTGTTAATGACATGGCAGTTTTTATGAAAATTGTAACTCCCACTGTGATTAACATCCACTTCCTAGGAGCATTTTGCCATTTGAGGAACCTGCCCAGAGTGCTATTGCCAAGAAGTACTAAAATCAGTCAGTTTTTGAATTCCCCCCTACGTGACCTGTGATGACCTCAATACATGGCGGTTTTATGTAAAACATTGTTACTCTCCATGTGATGCCTCCACTTCCTAGAAGCATATTGCATTCCCAATGAAAATGGCCTAAAATGTTATTGCGAAAAAAGGCTATGAAATCAAACTTGACCTCTTGTAACTAAAAGTAAGTGTCCCGACATCGAAGCGGGAGTTGGTCTCCCCCAATAAAGCACACAAAGGTCTATCAATATCCAAAAATGACCATTTTCTATTTTTGGGCCGGTAAACTCCTTAAATAAGCACATTTATTCAAAACTCAACCTTTACCCACATGACCACCCGACAAGTCAAATTCAGGTCAAAGTCACACACTGCAGGTCAACAAGTATATGACAATGGTGAACCTCCATCCTTCACAGCTATTCAATTTCCCGATTATCGCCAGAAAACAGTTTTTTGACCCCTTAGTGACCTTGAATGACCTTCATGACATGACAGTTTTTTTGAAAATTGTAACCTCCATGTGATACATCCACTCCTAGCCTAGGAGCATTTTGCATGTTTGATGAACACGCCAGTGCTATTGCCGAAAAAGTACCAAAATCAGTTTTTTACCTCAAATGACCCTTTAATGACCTCGATGACATGGACCATTTCTAAAAATGTAACCCTACATGGGTTACACAAACCCCATTCCTGAAATATAACCACATCAGGAAAGGTCACTGGAAGTTTTTTCAGGAACACATACTATTTGGCATGTTATTCTCCCCATCAGTGACCTTGAATGACCTTTGATGCAATGATGTTTTTTATGGTAAAATGTTCTCCACCATGACGTACCCCCTGTCCTGAAATTGTCAACAATGCCAAGCAGATGTCGTTTAATTGTCTCCAAAAATATTAGTTTTTTTTGGGTCCATGTGACCTGATGACCTTTGATGACATGTCAGTTTTTAATGAAAAATGTTCTCTCGATGAGATGCCCGCAGTCCTACAAGCATTCTGTATCCAAGGATACTGGCTGCCGATGCTATTGCCAAAAAGGTAGCAAAACCAACCTTTTGACCCCTCGTAACCTGAGAACCGAGTTGCCAATTGAAGCGGGAGTTGTTTAGTATATCAGCACACAGAGCTCTGACACATATCCATAATTTGACAAAATGACTAGTTGTAATTTTCTTTGCCCTTAACTCGAAAAATAGACATTCATCAACTTTACCTGTGACCTTTTGACCTTCATTTTAAGGGGTAGTTTGACCTGCTAATTCTAAAAATCACCATGACAAATACTACGAACATCCTAACTGCACGTTAATTTCGAATATGAGGAAAAACTTTGACCTTGATATCTCACACACAAAGGTCACATGGGGTAACTTATGGTTCATTTCGATCGGAAGGTTACCTTGAGATCCGAAAATGGCCACGAAAATGTGATTCGGCCAAAAACATGGCAAAGGGCAACATTGAGGTCCAAACGTCAACAGATGGAGGTAAAGAGGGAATCACAGAGTGGTGCACCTCCAACCTCGGCAGACATTGGTTCCCAGTTTAGGCCAAAAAACCAGTTTTGACCCCGAAAATTGACCTTTGATGACCTATTTTACGTTGAAAATCGAATCGTTATCTAACGTCTATCCCGCATCTATGTACCAAACCAAGTCACCATAGCCCCTACGGTTCATCCGTAATCTTGCTAACGAGCCGAAACAAGAAAAGTTAAATAAAATAGGCTAATTAACTAACTTAATTAGTGACTTGCAGGCCCAAAATCTAATCAGATTCGTGTTCACCCACCCCGATGCTACCCTGAAAATTTAGTCGCAATTGCACTTGCCGTTCGACAGATATCCTGCTCACGAGTAAGTGTGACAACACACTACACACACACACACACACACACACACAACACACACACCACACACGCACACGGCACACACGCACACACACAATCCACACACACGCCATAGTGACCATAAGTCTCCTCCTGAATTTCATTCAGCGAGACAAAATCTATACCTAAAATCGCCGTTGAAAGATTCTATTCATATCTACATCAGCCACCACCAAAACCATTTTCATGAAAACATATTGAACGATGATGGAATGTACGTTCTCATGTGCCATAAAAAATTGGGTTCCCAGTAGCGTTGACAAAAAACAGCAATAGAAGGTCAAATTTTCTCTCCGTCGAGAAAGCATAAAAAAACTGCATACAACCACGCTACACAAACGCCGAGGCAAACGGTAATGGCGTTTAACTATCGACCAATGCTCCATGATATCGGCGCAGGGGTGTAGCCAACTTCCTCCCGGGACGCAATTTACCCCCCTCCGAAAGGGTGATCAGTGAACCCCAGGGTCCGACCACTGTCGGAACATGGAGGAAAGGAAGGTATCATACCAAACGTGACTGCTACAGCCGACCGACCAAGACTTAGTGCAAAGATCCCGAAAACAAACCCCCGAAACTAATAACAACCACGGCATTACCGGAAACCCTGAAGTGGAGAAGACCTCTCGCCCTCGCAACTGCAAGTACGGCCACCTAACCGTCAGTAACTGCTGGAATTCGAACCCAGATGTTTGCTGTCGGGCGCCCCCCCACCACCTAAAAAATCTCGAGAAGGTTTTGTTTTCTTTCTTTTTTTTTTTGCGGTGAGTTGAGTTGACACAAGCCCCATCTGCCATCTGTTCCCCACAGTCAGAAGAAGCACGACCACGATGCCGGATGGGTTGTGTTGTTAGGTATTGTTAGCTCCTCAAAGAGATCGCGTATCTAGGCACGGCAAACTATTAGTTACGGAGCCGAGGTGCGCTGCCAGGGCTATAATGATTTGCGACGCTGTGGTGATTGCCCAACGTTATAACGTGCTTTGAATGCTGTGCGGCGGAAACAAATATCTCTTTGATGAGAAGAAACAAGAAACATTTCCGGTCGGCAGATTTGTAGCTACATAGTTTTGTCGTCATGCGTGTGTAAATGTCCCACGAGGACCTTCAGTCGAAGATAGCTACTGTGTGAAGACGACTAATTGATTTACGGTTTATCTGGCCATGATCTCATACGGATTTTACCGGTGCATGCACGCACATGGGGATTGATCTGTCTGTACTCGATTACATCACGAAAATCGCCCAACCCCTCTTGGGAGAAATCGTATCCATGCCTGGTCAAAGTATTGGGCATAAGGTGCCACAATCAATTTCACCTACCATGAGGATTGAGAGTCAAACGTACATGGACATATTCGGTGGGATAGTGTATCGTATTTATGAATACACCAAAAATAAATTGACAAAATATAGCTATTCCATAATTTTCTCTAATGAATGCCATCATATTCAAATCACAGGATCCTGTCCCTCAATAGGATAGGTTTCAAACTTGATTAGGCGTTTCGGGGCAAGCTGGGCAAGCTTCTAGGCTAATCCGATGTGGCGAGAAATACTTTCTCATAAGCTTTTTTCTCAAACATGACCCATATTTTCGCACACTAAAAACAATAAAGTTCTTGTACCCCCCCCCCCTCCCCCCTCCAGAATGCTCTACACGTCAATTTAGCCTGAAACTGGAAATTCATATCTGTTGTACTCGTTGTGTGCAAAGTGGGTAGACCCTAGTAGTGATATCAGATGAACCTTCAAATCATTCAAAGCATTTGTTCATTCCAATCATCACGTTGCGGAGTAGTATGACAAGAACGGTCAACTCGCGTAGGATTCCCTTGCCTTTTGTCCACGACAGGTTCAACCATGGGCGTACCAGGTGTGGCAGATAACCATGAGGTTTCAGCTATTTCAAAACCCTGCAAGCTGGTGTGCCATATCAAACACAATTTGACACAAAAAAACCGGGGGGGGACCCCAATCACCTTGCATTATTTTACTAACGAGGAGAGATGGTTTGGTCGCTTTTGACCAAGGTCAAAAAGTCATATGAGGGCAATTAAGTAAAATACTGAAAAATAAACCTGGTAAGTAAGTGTATCTTGAAGAGAGAAGGTAAAGTTACGATTCATAACCAGTGAGGGCCAACGTTTTCCATTCAGTGTGGGAGTACCACGACCGTAACACTGAGTCGGCAGACTGCAGACAAGGCTTAAATTATGAGGATCACTTTAGCGAATTAGCACTCATAGTGAAGTGGCAGTTCTTTGAATCGGACGACCACATCATCAACATCATCAACAATTGTAAAAAAAAAAAATCTCTTTTTTGGGGGTTTATGTGTGGGAAAGAGAAGTACATTCTGCATACAGGCCTTATAATTGTCAATGCATCTTCACTACCCTGGACAGGGTAGTCATTGTGGGTACATTCAGTTTCCAATAGAATGGTGTCTCACATGTTGTCATTGTACCATATGTCGTTAATCCATAATGTGAGGGGATATATATATATATATATATATATATATATTATATATATATATATTATATATATATATATATTATATATATATATATATATATATATATTATATATATATATATATATATATATATATATATATATATATATATATATATAAAATATATATACATCTGACTGTCACCACCAGATAGATAGGCACTGGGGAGGAAGAGAGAGATTTTATAGACTCAAACTCCTACCCATTTCTGCCTGGGGTTACAGGTAATGGCCCTCACTTTTTGCTCAATAGCGAGAAATGCCACAAATTTGTTTTGTGCCCTTCCCATTTCAGAACTTCCTGACCTGCTGTCCTTCTTCCGCCACTCACTACCCTCTCACTGCTCCTACACACACCACAGTTAATCCCTCATTGGGGCTTGTCTATGAATCACAGGTAATCATACTCAATAGGCAGTCCTGCCTGTCAAGTAATTTACATCCTGGAAGTGTGCTTAGAGAGAAGTGTTACTTGAAATGTAAACAATCAGGTAATCAGTAGACTGAGTGCACACAGAGAATAATTGATTAGACACTCTCAGTCCTCTGAGGCATTGCCAGTGCCAGGTACCATTTCCACACTGAATGTCTGACAGGCAGTCAAAAGTTTATTGTTTGTTCACGGCCTCACAGTCTCACCAACAACTTAAGAGATAATCCATTGTGACCAGCCAACTTACAGCTTTTGACGGCTACACACACAATGCAGGCAGTTGTTTTGATAGGATTGTGGCCGCCATAGTTTTTTCTAGTGAATTCAGGACCTTTTCCTGGTGATTGCTTTCTGCTGTAATAACTAGTCAAATGGGAAATTTGAAGATGTCAAGCAACAAACTTGGCATTCTCCCCTCGCGTAAATAGAATATGGCCTATGAAACATTGCAGTGTGGCCCGCCCCCCCCTCGCACCTCGCACCCTCCCATTGATATCCATGGTTACTAATCCCAATTTTTGTACCTTCCTTGAAAAATGCCCACTGGGATTAAATTGTAAAATATAACACTAAATGAGAGGAAGTATACGCAAGAAGATACGTTTTCTGTCTTGCAATTAGGAATTTGTCAATTAATGCAGTGATGCAGGCTTCACATAGGGCTACATTTTTCAATTTTTCATAAGCTGCCTATGGAACCTTGGAGGGGGGGCGTGCAGGCCAAAATTGCACCCCCACCCGTGCATCACCACTCTGATCAGGAGGGGACTATAGGTGTGTACTGGTTGCGAGTCCAATTCAGAAATATCAGGAATAATAATAAAATGACACATCAAGGAACTTTGTACTGTTTTCCTGGAGGAATATTTGTTTGGTTGGCTTATGTGGTTCTCACTCTGTTCAATGAATCGTTGCAGAGATTATAAGGATTCCTTGACCTGATACCAAAAACCAATAGGGTTAATCTTAACATGTTGTACAATCCACACATAATTTGAACTTAATGAGAAACTTGCATTCATTAGATACATTCTATGAGCAGATGTCGAATGCCAAAGTCATCCACATTTCAGTTGTTTAGCTGTTCTTGACCTTCCCACATTCATTGAGATAGCTTGTGTGAAGAGTATCGTAGTATGGTGTGTCATTGACTTTGTGTTTGCCTAAACAAGACGCATCTGGCCAACACAAAAAAGCATGCAAAATCACCAGGTCAAAAGCGTCAAAAATGAGGTCAAAAGGTCAATGGGTCAAAGGTCGGTCACCGAATGTATTTAACCAGACGAACGAAACTTTTAGTACGACAGTCCTCCAAAATGTTCGTTGCCGAGATATATGACGATTCCTATTGGATGACCTTGAAGAACTTGACCTGGCACCAAAAACAATAGGTTAATTCCTCACCATACATGTTACCCAAATACCCAATTTGAACGCGGATTGATAGATACTCACGTTCGTCAGATATCCTGCTGACAATCTTTTTGAACATTGCCCTCTCGTGACCTGAATGAACTTGAACAGGCATCCAAACAATAGGGGTCATCCTCCCCAATGTGGCAACCCTGTACCAAAATTTGAACTTGATACCCAGGTTGCCGTACGCTAGATACGTGCTGACATGGGTGTCACAACACACCACACACACCACCTACCAACACACACACACACACACACACCTCACAACACACCCCAGACACACACACACACCACACACACACACCACACACACCACAAACACAGACGCACGGTGCATGACTGCTAGATTCTGTTGCCTTCGTCAGGAATCAAAAAGGGTCAAATTCCATGCGCGCAGTGGAACATCTTAGTGAGATTTGTCCATCAACGGCAACCAATAAATTGTATATTTGGGATCACTACTTGCCAAATGTTCGTTAGTACTACGTTAAAGTGTGGTTTAACAACAGGAGCTATCTTATGGACCATAAAGTGTTCCTCCAACATCCAGGAACCCATCATTTCGGATTTTTTGGTTTGCTTTCTTCGCAAAATACTTGAGAAATGCGTTTCCGTCAATCTGGGAGGTCTCTCCGACCAGAATTTTCTGCTCGCTTAGATGGTCAACATGATAATATCATATCCTTGCCCCCTCCCCCCCACTCCCAGACCGCGTACCCCCCCCATGGCCCCCCTACTAAGAAATCTCTGGCTCCTGCCCTGATCAATCTGTGGTTAAAATGAAATAAAAAGTTCAGTATCTAGGGAATTAAGCGCATCCCCCGCCCCTCCCCGCCTCCTGCTCTAAAACCATTTTCTTCTCCCAATTTAATTGTTGAAATATTTTGCGCCGCCCCCTCTAACCGAAAATCCTGGATCCGCCCCTGGCTGTTGAAAACACGTAGGATAAACTCTCTGACCTGGCATTCCTGAAAATAGATACCAACGACCCTTAGGCTACTATCATATGATCCAACTTTAAGCATTTGGCCTTGTTTTTACATACCGATAGCCTTTTTTGCCCCCTTGATGACCTCTACTCGAATTCCTGACACCCCATGAACAAATTCATTTGAGGTTACTGCCTTCCCCGTGACTTACAAACCTCTGGGCGTCAACAGTTGGGGGACGGGGGGGAACATGTCCCCTCCACTTTCACAAGTGGGGGGGTATCATCATATCGTTTGTCCCCCCCCCCCACTTTCCGGTACCGTAGAAAAATACTAGGCACATTCCCGATTTTGTATCGCTCTACAACTGATTCAATTTTTTTTTCCTAACCAACAATAATCGCGTTGGAATTGTCTTAAGTCCAACTATTCCAGGTGCGGACCCCCAGGTTGAAGATCTGGACCCGACTAGGGCCGAAGTGGAAGGATACCTTTGCTTCATGCCGGGTTCTCGAATTTAAAATCGAATAGCAAGTGTTTCGCGCGCAGCAATTTTTCTTCCAGTGTTGTAAGCTAAATATGCGTTGTAAAGCTTCGAATCATTCCGTCCACTGATTAATTTCAGAGGCCTTGGAGCAGACTGCCCCCTCCCCCCAATTTCTGAGATGAAAATTCGTGCGAAAATTCGTGGCACTTTGGGAAGGAAAAAAAGCAAGTTGAAAAATGCCTGATTTTCTTGCAGTCTTTTTCGATAAAACCCGAGACAACATGCAATTTTTTCGCGCGCTTCGCGCGCGCCGTAGTTTCCAACGACTGACTTTTTTTTCTGCTCTGAATTGGATGTGTCCCGTACGCCTATGGCTTCCCCTTCGTCCCACCAGAGACCGTTCGGTAGCCTCCGCCTGGATTCCCACGCAAACAAAGCCAGGGTGGAAAAGGTAATAAAAATACAATGTGTATACTCGGTAAATCTCTTAGTATGCACAATTGGACAACTTTTTTGTCCCTGTCTTTTACTCAAATCACACTGTAGATGGGTGCTATTGAGCCCTGCATGTGCCGGTTTCCGTCGTCTGGAGGGTAACAATCTGAAATTTGCATTGTACGCCTCCGCGCCAACCGATGGTGGCGCTCCCCTTAGATGGTCATTTTGCATTCGATTGTGTCCCCCCCCCCCCTTTTCGAAACGCTCCGACGCCCCTGCTTACCACCTGCCCGTAGCTTCCACCAAATGACAATGATTAGTCCATAACGTAAAACCGAACATCGTGAACTAACGCCCCTCCATTCCAACAACGACCCCAGCTGTAATATCGACTACTACATTTGAGAAGGTCACGCCACATCGATAATTTTCTCCTCGTAGCCCCTGACAACCTCACGCTATCGAAATGGATTAGATCATTGTTACTCTGCCGAAGGGTATTCTAGTGGTGGATAGATCGTAAGACTCCGAGCCCGAGCTGCGACAGACGACATTGGGTTGTGGATGTCCCACTCGGGTGTATCGCATATGGACCCTTCGGCATCGTCGCGCCGTACGTTACCAACACTCGGCCGTTGCTTGAGGCGACATACGTCCGTGTTCCACTGGGTAAATGAACATTGAATGGTTTTGATACAAGCGAAGAAGGCGGTAGACGAGGGAACACTGAAATTCCCGCTAAGATTCAGGTAGTTGTTATGACTCCTTCGGGCACCCAGGCGATTTTTCGGGCACTAGTAATAAACCTTCCAAAACTTAACTTGTTGAATACTTCCGGCCGAACCCGGAACATGTGGACACACCCCCCCCCCCCTCCCCCTCCATTCTTATTCTGGGATGCTACTACTCCTTTTTTGATTCCTCCCTTCCACCGAGTGGTTGTCTTTTATCGGTTTATATGGGCGGAGCTGTTATTAATCGGCGTTTTTCGAACCTGGCAGAAGATCGCCAGTGGTTCGGCGGTTCTTGGTCCTTATCTTTTTGCTTATATCAGCGATCTTGACGATTCCGTTCAATTTGTGGAGTCAAAAATTTGCTAACGACATCTAAGAAGCTGTATCATGAATGATGATGTTGCATTTTTTTCCAAAAAGATTGAGACCCATCTCCAAATGGTCTTCCGATTGGCAAATATGTTCCGCAATTAAATGCAAAGAAATCATGTCGGCTATCCTCGGCGCCAAACTGTCTAGTTTATATGTCAAGAAATCAATGTGATGAATTGAAGAATAGACACATCTTGTGTGTATTTCGATTCTCTAACATTGAAACCTGAAACCTTCACATTGGCCGGGAGCTGTAGGAAAGGTAAATTGAATCTCGGCCTTGAATAACTCAATCTCTGACCTCAATTTTTTTCCTAACTTTCATAAACGTTGTTCTCAGGCTGTGTAGGCAGTTGGTAGAACCTCATTGGATTATCCCGTGCACGTGTGGAATCCTCTTTTCGCGAAAGATAAGCTGCTAATTGAGAAGTTCAAAGGAGGGCTACTAGATTAATTCATTGTCTGCGAGATTTGCCATATGAGGAAAGTTTGAGAAGCGTATTGGTCGACTTCATGGCGATGAAGCTTCTTTCGACAACATCTTTGAATTTTCTTATTTTTACCATAATCAGGGGTCATTGTTTCCCGCTTTCGTGGTGAACGTTTGGGGATAGTCATTCTGAGCCTTTGCTTCTCGCAAGAGTGATTATGAAGTGCAACAGTCTCCTGCAGATTTTATTTGTCTGATGTGTTGACGCCGTCAGAATTGCGGGGGAAGTCGTTTGAAGTCTGTTGCTCGCTTCTTTCTTGAATTTGTTGTGTTTGATCTTTGTGAGGACTCAGTTCCTCTCCGACCCTTTCCTGCTGACTACTAAACCAAACTAAACCTCTGCTCGTAGATGTACCAAGTGTATATAACTATTAACGAAGATTGTAGCTATAATACTGGCTTTATTCAGTTGTTGTTGGTGACAACTACGGATCATTCGGTGTAGAGTATACAATTCCAGATTCAGTAGCCAGACCCTTTGGCGTTGGACATCTGAATGTCAGCAAAGACAATTAAGCGGCTATGCCCACACGCTGCCGTCCACGCATGCCTATGGATATGGTGGTTACGCCGACGTTGCTATTTCGAATTCTACTGCAATTATTTCAAGTTAGTCATAGTACTTATTTGTTTGAATCCATCTTCACACATATACATGGTGAGCATAAAGGCCCCTTGAGGTCGTCCCTATTGTTTCTGGAGGCGCCAAAGGTCATATATATATCACAAAAGAAATACCTAATATCTGGAATGTTTTGTAGTCATAAATTACCCATTACTTGATAAGCAGGATGCATCACACGAGATGCGATTTTGTTATCTACTTGCCTGCTCATAGCAAATAGTGACTACATCACAGTAAAACGAGAGAGGCGAATAGTCCTTCCCTGTAGGCCTACCGAAGAAGCTAGGTAGGTAAGGCGTACACTGACGTGAAGTCGCGACCCCCCCGCCCCCTCCTTCTCATCAACATTTGACTCGGCTCTGGAGAATAGCCTAATGAAACCATCGTTTCAGTTACTGATAGAGTGTAGACCTCCCCCCCCCCCCCTTCCCCCACTTCCGTCGACATGTAAGAGTTTCCTTTTTCGAACTAACACAGGTGCATATATGACAATACGAAGACGCCACACCCAAATTGAGGTTTTCTTGCATGGTCCCTTATTGAGTCATCCCATTTCACCTAACGGGAATTTAAGGAATTTATAACGTACCGCGCGGGCGATGCAACGGTCATCCCTGGATCTCTTACAGTAAATAGTCTAATTACGGCGAACTCGAACCGGCTGAAATTCGGTCTGTAAATTTGGAAAACTGTAGTAATTTGAATCCAACCGTGTCATGATGGCTCGCTGAATGACCTGATTCCGCCAGTAACTTTAACGATTTTGCTCAAATACAATAACTGTCCAATGAAGCTGTCCAGAGTCACCCTCAGACCGTTATCGGTATTCGCGTTACTTCCGTTATTGATCCATGATAGCCTTCATTATTATGACTTAGGGCTCAAAATGGCCATGCAGTCATTCTGCCACCCAATGCATAATTTCATTTGTATGTAATGTGTTTACTGAATGCATCAATTAATGGTGAGTAAATTCGCTAGACGGATTTCTTATGACCCTCCAATCATAAATTTAATAATATTTTATTAATTTTTTTGAATTTTTTTGAATAACCATGTAGAACTTCCACATTTTCGCTACCTAATATTTTTTGTTCTGACTGTCCTAGTGTAAATTGTGTTGCGAGTTTTTATTTTATTTAAATCACCTCCCCCACATCTAAAATATTCATGATTGCTCAGAAATATATCTGTCGAAAACGTATGCACCTCCACCATATCTATGTAGGCTATAGCATATCGTGTTGCCACGATATTAACGAAGACAACTCTGTAACATGAAAATCGATTGCACTAATCAATCACGCAGAAACACGCACATGATTAGAAACCG
The DNA here is from genome assembly GCA_026419785.1 of Sclerodactyla briareus. Lineage (NCBI taxonomy): Eukaryota > Metazoa > Echinodermata > Holothuroidea > Dendrochirotida > Sclerodactylidae > Sclerodactyla > Sclerodactyla briareus. Next base: position 99,080 of record JAODTK010004555.1, on the reverse strand, counting down.
GTTTACTTACGATTACAGTTGGTACTGTGGTCATGTACCATTATCACACCCTCTATCAGTGGAGCCTCGTCTGTAGGACGCCCGCTGTGCAGCTGAATATATATCTTGTCCGCTCCAGATGAGTGGCTCGTCAGCAGGGGTGACTACCAGCCCCCTCGGAAGATCTGGAACTGAGCCTGGATCTATAGGATGCAATAAAAAGGAGGAGATGTATGCAATGATTACTGCCTGTTTTTATCTGCAGAAGCTGTACTATCTCCGCCCACGGTACACTCTTGATTGTATTCATAGGTTTTTCAACTAAAGAATGAATAAATAAAATATTGAAGAAACAAGTGATGTGATGTCACTTCATAGAATCTCGTTTATTCTTCGGGACAATGTCATAACGTTATACTCCTGAAACTGGTCATGCCCCTCGGAAAAACCCTAATGAAAACTAGAACTGGTGGTCTGGTTTAATCAACCAGGATATAAAAATAATAATTTAGTTTAAAATATCCTGAACCCCCGCCAACATGCCGTGGTGTAACAGTTTTCTGTATATGTTGCATGGCCACGCCTCTCGTGAAAGAGATTAGAGGAACTGACCTCATACATACATACATACATACATACATACATACAATACCATACATCCATACATACATACCTACTACCACATACATACATCATACAGACATACATACATGAATGTTCAGAAAAGAAGTACTTCCGGTTACAAACAAAGTGGACAGATCTGGGGTTCCATCCCTACCCGGTATCAGTATTGTATTAGGCAGGCCACATGTATGACGCTCGTCCGTCCGTGTCTTGGAGTTCAGGACAGGTCAGATGTACACGCTGGACAGTGTCATCACTCATATCATTCACTATTACTAGAGGGGGGCCAACTTCAGGATCTGAACATTTGCCTGTACTAAAAGTTGTAAAGTCATGTTGGCGTCGCCCAGACTTTTCCTATGGGGGGGGGGGTGCACAGGGGCTCACAGAATTTTGCAGGGGGCACAGAAATACTACTAAGCGAGCGCCAACGTAGGTTGGCGCGAATCGTACAAAAAAAGTTGCCGGTTTGCGCAAGCCCCCAGATGGCAGAAATGCCTCTCTCCGGAACTTTTGGGGCTGCCTGTTCCGAAGCTTCAAAACCTGGGCATGTTCCTGACCACAAATGTTGTTAATCGGTGGAAATTGAACCTTTTGTCAGACCCTCTGGCTACTCTTAACTCTGCCCCACTTTAATTTTTTGGCCAGAATGCCCAACATTTGTGCTCATATAATTTCACAGGGCGCGCGAAGCAGCCTTTAGGTCTCTCTGTCCCAACCATGATATGACCCTGCTCGAGAGAAGCAGGAAACTTCCAAGTAGCAGTTACCTGGAGAAAACATCGTTGAAATCCGATCATCCTTATAGCCTTAGCTCACGCAGTTCCAATCGCGCGGTGCAATGGTCGAGGGAATAGGAAACGGGACGCGAGGCTAGTTTAGTTAATAAAGAGGTTGATTGTAACAGATTTCTGAGGTCAATGAGAAGGGTTTTTGTTTGATAACTTACTTCACAGGTATGTATCGGCTAGGGGTGCCAATGAGGCAGAATTTCCATGGAGTGTGCGGAGATGATTGGAGAGCAACGGGACGAAATCACACAAGAACACGCAGACAAACGAAATTTGTTCACTCTTCGCATTCGCTGCGAATTTGGCACAATTACTGCCTTTATTGTGATTTTTTTTGTTTTGTTTCGCCAGATCTACTATATCAAACTGTTTTGTCGAATAACTGACTACAGATTTTTTTTTTTTCCTCTTCCGACAATCGAAATCTCATGTGGGGGGGGGGGGGCACAAGGGGGCCACAGACCATTTTGCAGGGGCAAAGAATTCATTATCTACGCGGAGCGCCACCGTAGGTTGCCGCAACTCGTACCCAAAAAAGTTTTCCGGTTGTCGCAGCCCCCGATGGCCAGAAATGACCTCTCCGGACGTTTTGGGCTGCATGTTTGTCCGAAGCTTCTAACCGGGCATGTTATGACCACAAATGTGTAATCGGTGGAAAATTGAAACATTTTTAGACCTCGGTTCTTACTCTTAACGCTGCCCCGACTTTATTTTTTGCCAGAATGCCCACGTTTGTGCTCCAACTAATGTTCAACCAGGGCGCGCGAACTAGCTTAGGTCTACTGTCCCAACCAGGATGACGCCATGCTCGAGAGAGCAGGAAACTTCCCAAAGATCAGTTACCTGAGAAACAGCGTTGAAACCGAGCAGTCTGATAGCCTCGACGACTGCCGTTCCAAATCGGCGCGTGCAATGGTCGAGAATCGGAACTGACCGGAGGCTAAAGGTTAGTAATAAGAAGGAGGTTGATTGTAGTTTTTCGATGGCCATGATAATGTTGTTGTATAACCTTTTACTTCACAGGTATGTATAGGCTAGGGGGCCAATTTATGCAGAAATTTCCATGGAGATGTCGAGAGAGGGGAGAGCAACGGGACTAAATCCACACTAGAACAGCGAATCACGAAATTTGTTCACTCTTCAGTGCATTCGCGGCGATTGGCACATTACTGCCTTATTGTGCTTTTTTGTTTTGTTCGCCAGATCTATATATAAACTGTTTGGTCGCATACTGACTCAGATTTTTTTTTTTTTTTCTTGCCGAAAATCGAAATTCATGTGGGGGGGGTGCACACGGGGGCCTGAGGTTTTTGAGGTGCGAACGTGGTGCGTCCCTCCTCTCTGGCACGCCACTGTAACAAGAGCACCAATGGTGCTGTAGCTCAAACCGCACAAGACCAGGGACAGCTGTACAAATATGTGATATGTTCAAGTTTCATGAGGCCAAGAAGGCATTTCAAACAATGGCCTATTGTGCCCCTTAAGAACTTTTGGACCATGAAACTTCATATGGCCCAAAGATGTCTAGCAGTCGATATACTCCACATATTGGGGGCCGCAGTGCCCACAGTTAGACCAACTACCGCAAATATTGGGTCCTACTGTGGGAGGAGATGCCTTTCCAGTACCATTGGGTGAAATTCCATAAAATGGGCCGACGGGCCCTAGGGGAACCTTGGACCAAAAATTCCGAACACCCCCAAAGGTAACCGCTGTTAGACGTCATCATATGACCGAATATCGCACTGTGTCCCGTACAATTTGTACTAGAGAAGCATTTTGCGTTATGCCACATGTGGGCCTCCCAGAGCCCACACCAGGGCCCTGTGTCCTAAATTCCTGGGCACCCTGAAGTATGGCTATTAGACACCATTACACTGAACATCAGCACCGTGCAACAAAATTTTTTGGAGATACAAAAATTTTGCAGTATTTCATAGTTGGCCCTAGTGCCACACTGGGTTCCCTGGACCCAAGACTCCCAAACACACCTGATGGCTCTCCCCACTTACCTTACATGTAACTTTGGAGAACATTAACTGAATCTTGTGGGAGGAGATTCCATTTCACGTACTATTGTGTGAAACTTCATAAAGTGGGCCGATCGGCCCAGTGGGAACTTGGACCGAAAATTCCTGAACGACCCTATTATGACCAAACATCGCACTAGGACTAACATTTTGTAGGAGGACATACATTTTGAAAATTTGGCACCTGATGCCTATACTGCCCCTTCAATGACATTTAACCTTGACCTTCACAAAGTCAAGCAATATCCCATGGGTCCGAACACTGTGCCCAAATTTAGGTCAACATCCATCACGAATGAACTATTTGGGGACGAAAAAGGCAATGTTGACACACTGATAGATAGATAGATACATAGATAAGATAGATAATAGATAGATAGATAGATTTAGTAGATAGATAATAATAGATTAGATAGATAGATAGATAGAGCGATAGATAGATAGATAGATCAATAGCTCAACCACAATAGCTGGTTTGATCTAAAAATGGCAGAGATAGATCGCGAGATATATAGATGATAGATAGATCGATAAATAGATTCCATAGCCTCAACCAGCATAGCTGGTTGAGCTAAAAATGGCGATTGTTGGGCGGTATATTCAGTGCTAACGTTGATTAGTCCGAATATTAACCTGCTGCTTCAATCTGACACTCTTTTCGTAGTACGCCCCCCCACTTTACAGTCTGATTATTCATCCATTCCGGGTTGCTGTATTATTATGTTGTATAGACAGATAAGGACAATTCGCGTTCAGGAAGGGTAAAACAATATCGTCCTACGCAAGACCTAGGTCGGATCTTGCATGAGTGTTTGTTTTGGTTGCACTGAATATTGGGGTGGGAATGTCCATAAATATAGCAGCTATATATTTTGTAACGAATTTTTTGTAACGTCTTTGTAGGGTGGAATTTTTCTTTCTGAGATAGCAGATGTTTGTTGTAATTTTGTCAACCGCCTCAATCCGAAGGCCTTGGAGTCCCATTATCAGGTTATCGTCCACTGGATCGCATGCCGCACACTCTTAAAAATGTGTGTATCCCAGCACACTTTTTGGTGTTGTGTAACCAATTACACGATCATTGTGTAGAACGCAAAATGTTGTGTAATTTCTACACATTCGGGATATTTGCTAGTTACAAGGTGTTGTGTATATCCTACATAACATATTTTAAGTGAAGGGGCACGTGGTGGGCCCCTAGTACCACACATATACAGGTCTATTATAGCTAGTTGCTCCTTTATTTTGGGAAATCCACCTCTGCCCCAGCGCCTTTCCTACAAACACACTAAACTATTCCATGGTCATTGCCGATGTAAGACACATATGTTTGGCCTCTGATGAATGACTGGTGAGAGCTGTGAGATCACATTATTGGAGTTATCCATTGCACTTATATTTGTAATGTCCTGTTGTTAAGGTGATAGTGACCAGTGTTCATGTTTTAGAACTTTCTTGTATTATAACCTCTGCGGCCCTCAAATGACTTAAGATTTATCAGAATATCAGACAGAGTTTCAATCACAGTATATTGGCACTTCACCTCCCCCAAATGGGTATCAGTTACAGGAAGCTCCATGACGTTACGTAGTAGAGGCTTAGTTTGATATCTTCGCTGCGGAAGTTTTATGAAGGTGTTGCTTGAAGCTTGAGAGATTTTATATTACCACGTAATTATTGATCCTTCACCGTGAGCTACAAGATGGAACAAAGTAAATACATTCTCAACAGTCCCGCCTATTAGGCCAAGTAAAAAAAAACAGCAGTTTCTCGTCCCCGCCCGCACGCTTTTTTGAGATAATTGTCAAATTTCTTTTTTTTTTTGACAACTTCACTTGCTAACTTTTCAAAATATGTTGAAAGGAAAAAGCTTACTACTGATCCATGCAAACTATGTAAGGAACATTTTGGATTGGCTTTGTGGCCACTAGGGGGATAACCCTCAGGGAAAAAAGAAAAAAAAAAGCCTCATGCCATTTCCAGAACTGGTGTACCGCCGCATACAGTACTAAATAGGGGTATTTCTGGACTGTCTGAGAGCAAAAAAAAAAAAAAAAAAGGCCCTCCTGCCAACTTTCAGCGATTAGGACGAAAAACATTTTTCTTTTTTTATTGGCCTTATGCATTATACATGTTATATAGTGTAAGAAATTACAATCATTGTGTTAGTCTTCACAATCTGTGTGTTTTTACACAACCTTCACACAATGTTGTGTAATGATTTCTAACACAACACCGGGGATAGGTGTGTAGTTACACAGTGTAGTGTAAATTATAACACAGTTAATGAGTGTAGCACGCTTTCAGCCGTTCCACTCCAATAATTTATGGTCGGCCACCACCGTCTTCAAATCCGCCCCCACCCTCCTCTAAAGAATTTCAACACCGAAGAGGACCGTTACCGTATTCCATCCATTTGGTGAGGTTCGAGCCTCATTTGGTCTAATTAACGAGTCTACCATGTCTAGCAAGCTGCTGAGAGGCATATAGCAACTGTGTGTAGGAGATGCTTTCACCGTCCTGTCCTGTGATTACTCACGGACGGGGCTCTGGGGGATGAACTGCATCTCTTCACTAGGGCAGTTACTGTGTAGCAACTCGAAATTCAATAAAAACATCCACAAACTACGGGAATATTGTTCCCTGCTCCGCAACCCCCCTCCCCCTCCCCTCCCCCTCCTCACTTTTATTGACAGCAAGTCGTTAGTCTGTTCTACACGTGAAGAAATCAACAATGGCGTAGCTGCATGTGGCATGTCTTTATGTCACATAATGCAGCCTATATGTTTTTCTGCATTTTGGTTGAACAGTCTTGTGGTTTGAAATAGCTATCACCTAGTACATACGGTGGGGGGGGGGGGGGGACAGGATACGGTACGTGTGGGAATTATGCATAAACGATATAATCCGGTCACGGTCTTGTGCGTCCTACACAGCCCGAATAGTAAAGGTGTATAGGCTACATTCATGCAGTAGAATTGTTCATCTGATTATGGGACTTCTGCTGTACTATTACTGTTTAAATCGAAGAAGCAGTCAGCCCTATTCTAGAAGTATGTTCTTGGTCGCTGTCCTTATAGTACTAGCTTGACATAGTGCTTTGTTCCGTACTGTAATCCGTGAGTTTAGTATTTTCGTGCCAAAGGCCGTCGCCCCCAGTGTCTCGCCTGGTGCGCGATCAGTGATTTCTTCTTTTAGGTCCATGCAAACACTTACCAGGCATCCCATATGTTGCTTTAATATCCCAATACCCTTAATATTTCAACATTCTTGCCTCATTGACTACACGCCTTGATCCTACCTACTGGACCCTCCCATTAAAACCAATACTTACTGCGTAAATATTTTCCTTCAGATTACTGTAGTGTCCAACAATGAAATGGACCCTACATCAAACAAATAATACATCTATACTTCCATCACTCCCTATGGAGTTCCACCCCCCCCTCTCGCATCCTGTCTAGAGTGGAATGAGCATCTAATAGGCGTCCTGGCAGTATCCATGCAGGCTACTGGCTGAAGCTATGACTAATTGATACAAGGGATTACCCTCCCCCCCCATCTCACAAACCCAGCTACTGCGGTGACACCTGACACCATTATCTTGAATAGGTGCCGCGGGAGTAAGTAAACAATGACTGAGTGTTACCGTTATGTTCAGTGTAGGGGGCCCAGAAGGGTTATGACATGCTGATGTGAACCTCAATGTACAAAACAGGTGTTTGACATGGATGAAATCACTGTCTGTCACAGATGGGAATAATAGTTAGGATGGAATGTAACTAACATGCCTGGGTTTGAATGAGTAAACATTTGTATTTATGCAGCTATAATAATAGTGATTTCACTTCAGCATCATGCTGGTCAACTAGAGTGCCCCAAGACTAAACCATTCTAAAGGTAGCGTACAGTCTCTGGAACTTGTTGCAGTAAATGTTTTTATTTTGACAGTTTTTGGTCCATAAGTTACCTTGCATGACCTTTGATGCCATAACGGTTTTTATGAAAAATGTTACCCTTGATCATATGCAACATGTCCCGAAATCAGTTGATAATAACACACAGTCACTAAAATTGATTGCAGAAAATGTTAATATTTTGTCGAGTTTCTTGACCTCGATGACCTTTGATGACATGACGGTTTTTTATTAACAATGCTTGCCTCAATGTGCTGCACCACGCCCCAAAGCATATGTCATCAGTAAACAAACCCTATGCTATCGCCCAACGGTATTAAATCAACCTTTACCCGCTTGTACTTTTAAGACCAGGGTCCAGATTGAAGCGGGAGTTGGTTTCGTCTATGTCGCAATATAGAGCATCACATATTCCAAAAATCGACAGTTTTTATTTTCTTTGGCCTATAACTCATAAAATAAGCACATTTCCTAAAACTTTGACCTTTACCTGTCGCGCTTGTCTATAGGATGGTTGTTTTGATACTGAAAAACCCACAAAAAATTACCATACAAACTCTACGAGCCCCCTAGCTCATTCATTCCAATTTTACTGGCCATTTAACAAAATTCAAAAATTGTGTAATTTGATGCAAGTATCAATTAAATGACCTTAATGACCTTTACGTGTTGTAAATTACTCGGGATCAAAGGTGTACCATCTCCACCAGTTTCATTAGGATTCACAATGAACACGCCTAATGTTTTATTGCGACAAAGCTATTAAATTTAAACTTTGACCTCTTTGTACTACCAAAGTTATGCGTCCGATCGAAGCGGGAGTGGCTTTTACCTCCATGAAGCACACGAAGGTCTATCACATACCAAAAATACCAGTTTTTTCTTGCCCGTAACTCCTTAATAAGCACATTTATTCAAGACTCAACCTTTAACCACATGACCACCCGACAGGAGTCAACTTGAGGTCAGCGGGGTGGTGTACACAACACCTGCAGGTCTAACAATTATATACAATGGTGAATCTCCAGCCTATCACAGATATTCAATTCTCCGATTATGGCCAAAACATTTTTGACCCCTGAAGTGACCTTGATGACCTTTAATGACCATGGCATTTTTTATGAAATTGTAACTCTCCAATGTGATACATCCCACTCTAGGAGCATTTTACATTCTGATGACATGCCCAGTTGCTATTGCCAAAGTACTATATCATGTTTTTACCCCTACGTGACCTTTGATGACCTTCAATGACATACTGTTTTTTATAAAAATGTTACTCTCCATGTGATGCATCCACTCCTAGAGCATATTGCATTCCATGAACACGCCTCCTGTTATTGCGAAAAAGCTATAAATTAAACTTTTGACCCCTGTAACTACCAAAGTAGGTATCCGATCGAAGCGGAGATTTTTTTTTTTTGGTTTCCTCCATGAAGCAACCAAAGGTCCCTATCATATCAAAAAAACCATTTTCCTATTTTTTTGCCCGTACTCCTTAAATAAGCACATTTACTTCAGACCAACCTTTACCCATGACCACCCCGACGAGTAATTGGCGGTCAGAGGTCACCACAGGCAGGCAACAATTATATGCAATGTGACCATTCAGCCTTCACAATATTCAATTCCTCCGATTATGGCCAGAAAACCGTTTTTGACCCCTAAGTGACCTTGAATGACTTTAATGACATGGCATTTTGATGAAATTGTAAACTCTCCAGGTGATACATCCACTCCTAGAGCATGTTGCATTCTGATGAACATGCCCAGTGCTATTGCCCAAAAAGTACTAAAGTCATTTTTTGACCCCTAAGTTGATCCTTTGATGACCTTCAAGGACATGGCGTTTTTTAAAAATGGTTACTCTCCAGTTGATGATCCACTCCTAGTCGCATATTGCATTCCAATGAAACACGCCAGTATTGCGAAAAGCTATTAAATTTAAAACTTTGACCCCTTGTAACTACCAAATTATGCCTCCGAGCGAAGCGGGAGTTGGTCTACATCCAAAGCAACAAAGGTCTATCACAGATCCAAAAATAACCAGTTGCTATTTTTTGCCGGTACCTCCTTAAAATAAGACATTATTCAAGACTCATCCTTTAACCACATGACCACCCGACAGAGGTCAATTGTGGGTCAAGGTCACACACATGCAGGTCAACAATTATATCACAATGGTGAACCTTACAGCCTTCACAGACATTCAATTCTCCGATTTTGGCCAAAAACAGTTTTTGACCCCTAAGTGACCTTGAATGACAGACAGACTATGAACATTAAATGACCTCTGGGGCCTCGTACCATACTGTAAAATTCATTGGGACTATAGATAACCATCTCCACCAAGTTTCGTCGATATCCAACAAACTTCAAAAATATAGCAGACATTCTGCAAGTTAGACTACTTAATTAGCTATATATCATGCCAGGACTGATCGATTCGTGTACCCTTAATAGTTGTTATATACCCAGCAACGGCTCCACCAATGCATTCTACCGCTCAAGAGATACGTGTGCACAAGCTTCAGGGCCAATTTTCATTTTAAAATGCAAAATTTATGCAAAATGAGGCTGTCTTTTCGGACGAACGAAAAGTGGATGCACTCGAGCAACTCTTCACCGCGACTCACAAAAAGGTCCCAGCAGGATGGCTCACGGTTCAGGAGTATCTAACCGCACAGACGACAGACAGACGGGCAGACAGACGACAGACAGACAGAAACAGAAAGCAGAAAGAGACAAACACACACACAACCAAGTGACCCATATGTCTCTCCTTGAACAAAGTTCAGGCGATTCAAAAAGGGTCAGGAAGGACAAAATCTTCATGGAAGACCCTGAGCCATAACACCAAAAAGAGAAGAATGACCAGATGCCTAAAGATTCACCCACAATTCTTCAAAAATGACATCGAAACTTTCTTGAACGCATTTCACTACCGTAGACAGAAACACATCTCAGGAAGGGCTTATTCCACTCATTTAATAACTCTCTGCGCGAAAAAATATTTCGAATGTTCAATCTACAGCGTTACCACGGAGCGTGAGGCAACGACCCTATTGGGGGTTAGTATGGAGAACTAAAGGGAAATAGTGAGAAGGAAAGGACCTTCGAATCCATGAACAATTCTCAAAGCCAGAATCAAATCACCTCGAATTCGTCTCCGCCCAAAGCTAGGCTCAGTGGCCCTCCGCTAAACGTTTTCAATTACCTGATTATCTTTGAGAAATGAGGATTCCATACTGGACAGAATACTTCAGCTGCCTAACAGTATGACATCAATATATTGATGAGGAAACTAATGAAGCTAATCAAGCCAGAATCCAATTAACTTCCTCGAGCTTCAGGCACACGGCTTAGAAGGTTCCAAAGACTAATAAAATAAGATGTAGATGTCAATCTGCTATGACAACTATTTTTCGCTGTGATTTATTCACAGAAGAGGACAACTCCCACTGTTTTAGAAAAGGGTGGGGGATATAACTACCCATTTCCCGGGATCGTCGACAAAGGCGTTATTGCAAACCTGCACTATCGAAAACCGCTTCTAATGGATGATGGATAACTTGATTACTCCCGCCTATCTCGTTCTTCCTTTGTGAAGACCACTTTTTCGACTTGTGCTATACAAAGTGCGAATGGCAGCATTTGGTGTAATCTCTTGCAACTATAATTAAATGCAAATTGCAAATAACGCTGGTGTTGGACAAAAGGGAAAATACTGAAATATAACTATCATAATAGTCATGAATGCAATCTGGAGTTGTAAAAGGGTCTATCATGAGTACCAATACTTAATATGAATACTTCATTACACATTTCTCAACGATATGTATTTGCAATGGGAAGTACTCTCTCAGAAGCCCAATTATGGAAAAAAATATTGGAGAGCAAAAAAATCTTATAGAAGCATGATGTTAAATAAAATTAACTGGGGCATAACAAACGGCCAAATTTCCCCAAGGGGTCTGCTTCCAAAATGATCAATGGGTCGGAGTAAGTAAAGTAATACTCGATACAACAAAATAATTAGTGGTCATTTTGAATTTTTGAGTGAAGTGTCGAAACTGTGAGAGAGGTAATGACCTGTTCGAGGACCCGATAAGGATGCAGACCTGGATACTGCACTTTCACGGGAATAAAGGTATATTACCTATTTGACGGTTACAATGTAAAAATATGTGGGATGGGGGTATCCACGCTCAGACGACAGCATGCCATATTGCCTATCTCTCTTGTTTGTTCCCTAGAAAGTCATTGTACAGAGCGCCACGGAGAGAATGCAATAGTTTGGAGGACAGTTTAAATATTTGTGTTTGAAGTCATTCGCTGAACTGTTGTCGTCATCAGAACTGTAGTTTGTGGGTCATTCAGTGGTAAATAAACGAAGACTTATATTCAGCGATAAAACGATTGACGGCGCCATACTCAAGTGGACTAATATTAACGGTGAATCATGAAGAGCAGTGGCCATAGATAAGCCGCTGCAGCCCCCTTCGTGCGGTTGCATAGAGGGTCTGTTCACTACAATGACGACTTTCAAAACTAAGCACGTGTTATTGGCTCTAGAGGCTATTCTATACCGAGCATTGTTCACATATACCCACGACCACACCACACCCGAGGCAGGGGCGTGAGTCGAGTGGTTTTCTGTGAGAGGAGGTTTGTGCGTCTTACGATATTGACAATCAACAGCTTTTGTCCTGCGAAAAATACGACGAATTTTTCGCCCTGCAGAGCTACTGCAACCCCCCCCCCCCCCCCCCCCCCCCCCCTTATCGCGTCACGGTTCGTGGTGTGACTTGGGCTTAACCCCTGCAAAATACAGTCATTCAGCTCCATTCTATATCTAGAAGGTAGTCATTTACTATTGTGTGGCCGGCCGGTGGGGGAATTGAAAATAGACCATGTGGGAACATAGGGTTAAAGGTTATGATATTCATATTGGTGATAAAGTTTCGTTATCCACAATAGGCCTGGCAGTTAATCGTCAGTCAGCTCAGTTTTTCACCATTGAAATGTATCGAAGATATCAATTGACTATTGTAGTGTTATTGGAAAGTCACTGAAAGTAACCCGTATGCAGAACATTGCGGAAGGTTGTTCGTTATACATATAATGAAAACTGAATGATTCGTTATAGGATAATGGGTTTGATATTCATTTGAGAACAAAGGGCTGGTATTCTATAACAGACAGCAACTTTCTTATTTATAATAGGAGGAGAGATCCAAATTCCTAATGGAGCAAGTATCTATTATCCATAACGGGGAAAGGGGGGTCGTTAGAAAAAGTGACATGGAAGACTATATGAACAGAGTTCGATTCGGGTAGATCAGTGCCATATACTTGGACGCTCTTTCTCGGTTCCATTGCAAATATATTTTGCTAACTGTCGCACCCACACCCCAAAAAATAGTGTTCATGTATTCCCCATGGACACCCCATATTTATCGTGTTCACAAGGTTTTCGGATGTTCACCTTGATTGACCTCTGTTGACCCTTCGTCTGACTTCAAACAATAGGGATCATATATCATCTTCGAGAAGCCACATACCATGAGCTTTATCCATTCGGTGGTCGAGTTATCGTGTTTCACAAGCCAACTTTGTCTGACATATTGAATTCTCATGAATTTTCGACAATCTAGAGACCAGTGGTGCTGTAGCTCAAACCGCCAAATGTACCAAGACGATCGTACAAGTATGTGTTAAATGTTCCGGGTCGTGAGGCCAGAAAGGCAGTTCCAAACAATAACCTTCTGTGCCCCTGTAATGCTATTTGACATAGATCTTCATAGGTCAAGATTCTCAGCAGTCAACAACCACTGTTACTCAGTTTGGTCAAACATCCATCAAAAAATGACCAATTGAGAGAGAAAAAAAGCAATTTCGCACAGTGTCCTATTGTGCCCTTTCAATGACCTATGACTTTGACCTTGGTCAGATTTCACAAAGGTCAATATATAATACTATTAATGTACTGTAGGAGGAGGTACATTTTTGTTTTGACTTCACACATAAGGGCCTATATGCCCCGTTGATGGACCTTCGACCTACTTCACAACGTCAAACAGCCCCATGGTCAATTCAACTTGTTTCTAGTTTGGTCGACATCGGTCACGAATGTCTGTTTGGGGGCGAAAAAAGCAATGGTTGACACACTTGATTGATACGAGTAGATAGACTGGTAGTTCCCAAGTGGGACGTTGGACCGACGTCCTGAAAAGCCCTGTAGTACTGCTAGCTATTCAACATTATGATCGACATCAGCACTGTGCCCCAAATGGTAGAGAAGCATTTGGCGAATTTGCAACATGATGCGCCCTCTGGCCACACTGGAACGTCATTCCAAAATTCCTCAGACCATTTGAGGTACGGCTATTACAACATTTGTAAAGATACAATATTTTTGTATTTTCATATAAGGTGCCCTATGGCCCAACTGGGCCCTGGGCCCAAAGTTCCTGAACCCCCCATGCCCCCTACCAAGGACCATAATCATTAAACTTTAAAGCATCAATTGGAGCTTGTTTGGGAGCTGCATTTCAAGTACTATTGTGTGATTTCATAAAATGGGCCCCGGCCCCAGTGGGACCTGGACGCACAAATTCCTGAACACCCCGAAGGTAGGCTGATAGACCGTCATCACGACAGAACATCAGATGTGAACAATACGTTTTGATACATTTTGAATGTGGCCATAATTGCCTATATTCCCCTTCATGACCTTTGACCTTGACCTGCACAAAGTCAAACATTGTGTCCAGGTCATGACATTGTGTCCAAGTTTGGTCGACATCCATCACAGAATGCGTTCGGGCAACAGGCAATTTTGACACACTGGATACATAGAGATATCTATTAGATAGCTAATAGATAGATAGATAGTAGATAGATAGTAGATAGATGTAGATAATGATAGATAGTAGATAATAGATGAGTACTGCAGCTTCCATAGCTCACCAGCAGCGCTTGTTCACTAAAATGACCCCCATCTACACCGAAAAAAATATGGTTCCTGTACTCCCATGAAACCGGTACAACATTTTCAGTATCATCGTTCAATGTTCGCAAGATTCAAATGTTGACCTCAAACGACCTTTGCTCAAAAGAGTTGTAATAGCTTTGAAGAGGAGTAAGAGCCATTTTGAGTCAAGATCACTACCAGTGTTTCTGTTTCTTGTCTCATGTATGAAAGTTGAAGTGGGTCTATTATGAGTAGGAGCCTTCCTTATCCCTCACCGTAATTCCGTTTATTTAGAGGTAACCTTATGAGAAATAATCCCTATGCAGGTCAGACCTTGTATGAATAGCGAACAGAACTCGTTTATTATCTCTCCGCAACCTATAAGTGTTCGGTTAATATTATGATTGGGGGGTGTAGCCGCCGTTTCCGCCGCTGCCGCCCCCGGAACTTTAGGCGTTAGCGCAATAACTCTTTAACGCTTTTATCCGATCGCTCTGAAATTTGGTACACATGTCCTGTTCTAGCAATCTCCGATGAGTTCGGAAGTGGCGTCCTGCTGTTTGCTGCTCCGATTTTGCAGTTTTGAACGAAAAAACAGAGTTGTTCCGATAACATGAAACTTGGTGGTGGGGACAAAAAATGGTCCCTAAAACATTACGTGATTCAAAGTACCGGAGGTCAATTTGTCTTTTTTTTTTTTTTGTCGAAAATACAGAGTTACTCTGATTTACATGAAACTTGATGAGTGGGGACAAAAGTGTTCCTGAAAAACATGACTTTACTTTCAAAGGTCCCATATGCAATTTGCGTTTATCGAGATTTTGCTAAGTTTTATTTGTTACTTTGTCAGATTCGAACGGAATTGGAGAATAGACTACAGTTGTGGTCTGAAACACAGGTAGGGCATTTCAGTCACCATAGGTCAAATGGACATAAATTCTGCTATGTGCTTTCCTTCACACTATGTCAACGAAGCCATTTCTGTGGGAGTATCACGTCGGCGGATTTTTTTTTTTTTTTTTTTTTTTACCCGCCACAGGTCTAGTTAATCAGTGGGTCGGGTAGCGCGGCAATCCACACACACTCAGCAATATATATAATAACTCTTTTCCAGCTCGCGCACGCCCGTCTAGCGGGTTCAGAGAGGTCGGGTCTTATGATTCTATGACTCCACTCTGATCCTATCACAAGACCTGTCCACCATTAAGTTGGTTCACAGTTCTCATGATACTGAAATTACGAGATGGCCTATAAGGAAACTTGGCTCGAATCTGTGGTTGTACGGTTAGTTCAAACGATGCAACTACTATCGTGAATTCCATTGTGTACTCTGCAACATGTTCTCATAAAGGAGTAATTGTGACTGTGAGACTGTAACTTTGGTTATCCTGTTGAATTATGTTTATAACGACAAGACAATGAAGGAATACCACAAAGGCGTATCATATAAGTACGACCCCCGACCTACAGCCGAGTTAATCTAAACAGTCATCGGAATGTCTACAGCTCTACATCACCTACGTGCCCTTGTACCTGGATTGAGGACGGTTCAAAGAACACTCCTCACTCTTCGCGACAGTGCGTGTTTCGGCAGTTCGGGCGTGCCATGTTCATAATCTTTCGGACGCGCATGTTGTTTGTATAAGAGTTCACATCGAAAAAATCCCGGGAGAAGGCACGAGTAACTCTCTGCACGATCCAACATGCTAGTTTCTACTTCCATTGAAGTCCATTTGCATCCATAATAAACATTCCCAGAAGAATAACAAGAAGGTGTTTTTTCGTGACCATTGCACTTCAAACGCAACGAACGATATTAAATCCGTGGACCAATTGGTTTGTTATTACATTCACCACGACACCCGATACCCGTGCCCCAGTAACGAATGAATAAAGACTGATCGGTGATAATATACATATCACAAGTGTTGAGCCAGCATCAGCGGTCAAACACGTGTTTGAGGAGTCAAATCAGAATCTTTTTTTTTTTTTTTTTGTATAGGAACTATAAGTCTATAAAGTTATCAATAAAACAACTGTGAAGTAAGGAGCTCTATCAGATACGATGGGTCCATCGAAATCGTTGCCCTTCCAAGGAGTAATTTCACGACTAAGTTCCGCAAATAAGGTTGATATAGCGTCAATGAAGACAGCGTAAACTGAGGACTCATGTTAAAAATGATAGCATAAATCGGGTATGTCGAGAATATCGGTTCTCATTAACAATTGCTGCTATAGCCTATTTGATAACAAATAGCTGCGGCTGTCTATAATCATGAGTCAGCCCATTCACGATAACCTACACAACCACTGCTTGATGATAATAAAGAATCAATAAATACTGTTAAAAACTGCTTCATCCGACCAACCCG
This sequence comes from Sclerodactyla briareus, assembly GCA_026419785.1. Classification (NCBI taxonomy): domain Eukaryota; kingdom Metazoa; phylum Echinodermata; class Holothuroidea; order Dendrochirotida; family Sclerodactylidae; genus Sclerodactyla; species Sclerodactyla briareus. The sequence goes on along the minus strand of JAODTK010004555.1, from coordinate 82,391 downwards.
AAGTTCTATAACGACTTTCCGGTACGTTACTGATTATTAGTCCTATTTAAGTTTTGTATTTTGAAGGCATGTGTATTGCGCAATAATCAAAAGGGCAAATCCCATCATCAATAAAAAATATATCATACTTGCAGCAACCCTGCAAACATTCTTTGTTTCTATTGGAAATTCAAACCTTAATTACACTTCGGAAAGCATTATCTATGGGAGAGGTTGCTGTGTGGGTTGGTAGGTGGTGATGGGTACTTCGGTGAGAGCAGACACAGATCTTTCTATATGTTGACATATTCACGAATGAACAATGAAAAACATAACATAATTCCAGTGTGTCCCATGTGTGACGTCATGTGATATTGCTCATTGGGATTCTCCGCAATTTCTCTCTTCTTTGCTCAATGACCCCACGTTGAAAGTCCAATAACTCCACATAGAAAACATGTAGTGAAATGGGGTTGGACCTATAGATACAGTTTTCCATTCTCACGATAAAACCTCTGTTGTATCCGATCTTGCAATTGTCCTTCAAAAGGCTGCCAAATTCCATATCGTGTAGTACCAGATTTCCGACTTGTTAGAGTAGACACATAGATGGCGAATCGACTTCAGCAAGTCTAGAACGCCTTCGCCGGTCGTGAATAACCTCACGTGAACGAATTTGGAAGCAAAATAAAAGAAATATGCCAAGTAGGGTAATATTTCGCTCTTTCTGAATAATCGAACATCCCTATATATTAATGTGAACTGACGAGTTTTAGTAGACGTGGATTTTCGTGTAGGTTTGCCGTTATTTTGCGAAAAGAAGGAAAGGTAAACACTGCGCAGCGCAGGAAACGGTAACTTGGTTTGCAGAGAAATCATAACCTTCATGGTGATCTAACTGAACATAGTATATTATTGCGATACCTTTTAGTGTATCGGTGTAGGGACCGAGTGGAGAGCCTCTAACGGGAGTGAACAAAAGAATCACGTTACGGTATTTGATCTACTTTCTACTTCAGACATCGTTCCATGATCGCCTTTAAACCAATCATGAAGTGATAGAGAGTGGGAACAAGCTGTAAAAACAAGCTTATCACATGTCTGGATATCATATGTTCTGGGGGTTTCCCCTAAACCAATAACCCAACATGCTCATGTCACCTAGTTCTGGGAGCAATCATGAATTCAATAACACAACATTTTGTTCTATAAAACCTGCTTCAACGGGAATATCTTGATCACAACCTCCCCCATGCAAAGTCGCGGTTTTCTTTTCTATTTAAATAAAACCAAAAATCAAAGTCCTCGTCTTCGCAACCTCAAGCTCGGAGAAGTTTTTTTTAATTTCCCACCTTGAACGGAATGGTCACTCTCGTTGCTCTTCGCCTTTCCTCAAACAACCCTACTCGGCTTAGCTCCAGTTCCCGTGTTGGGAGGGGACGAGTGCATTGCAGGGTTTGGTTACAGTTAAGATGACGACTACCAGGTGGAGCGTTAATCATCGGTTGGCGCGTGGCGTACAACAACAAATTGGTTTGACAACCACTCATGATTGTCTGAAACGGCCCAACAGTCCCTGAAACGGAGTAATCATACCCACACTATACCGGCTAAGAACTCAGGGCACGGAGGCATAGATACCTGATCTTGGTGGATGGCATACGAACAGGTTGATGCGAATGAGAACGTTAGGTGTTCCGGTCCAACAAGTCCTAAGTAGTGTCAATGTAGGGGGTGTCAATGTCACGAATCCTTTACACACACAAATCATCGGAACAAGGCAAATCAGATTGCGGTCAGATGTCGACAAAGACGGTTCCACGGTCCGGGTCTCTTTGGGCTCCTAGAATAAGGTCATCGGAAACTAGAAGGTGCAGGCGGGTAAACGCCGACGTGTATATCGCGTATATCCCAGCAAAAACGAGCTGTTGTGGAAACTTAGTGGAAGACATTAAATAAGGCGCGTACTCGAGAGATTTGTCTTGGGGGAGAGGGGGGGGGGTGAGGTCGGAACCCAAGAGAATGCTCGCCGCCTATAAATGCTCACCCTCACTATTGGCAAAATAGTACATTTATGGGCTCCTAGACACATGCTGCGGCAATGTTTGTGCAATGTTTGCTAAATAACAGACTGCTAACCTCTATGATCGGCCACAAACAAAAAAAATCATTTTGTGTTAAAAACTCATTGATCACTTGGTCACGGAGGGGGGTTTTTTTTTTTTTTCGGGGGGTTCGACCGCTCCCTCCCGTAGTTACGCCACGTATTAAGTTATGTCTATTTGATCTCGACTTCGAAATGACCCCCTAAACCGTTGTGCCGGTCCAACGCAGTCAACATTCCACGTTTTTTCTTTAGATACGACAAAGTTAGGAATTCGCATTGATTTAGGCACATTTTGACCTCTTTGGACCTTTGAGAATTGACTTCATGTTGTTCAGGACAACATTCCACATCCAGCGCATTTTGTTCAAATCAGACGGAGTAAGAAAATTGGGACAAACCAAATTTGACCTCTGGTGGACCTTGAATCACCGTCAATTTCTTCGGGCCCAACATTGTCCCCACCCACCCGGTTCGGTGTGAATCTGGACTAACTCGGTATTCCTCGCAAAATAAAAACAACAACAAATTTGATCCCGGTGACCATGAATCACCTCATATTTTCGAGCCACTTTTGTCCCCGACCCACCAAGTTTTCGTGTAATCGATGAAACTCCCAGTAGTTCGTGTAAAGACCTGCAAAATAGAGGACCGCAGACATGCAGTGATGCCCATTTTAGAACTCAACCTGGAGATTTCACTGGGGCGTGCATGTGTACCGAGTTTCAGATCAATCGGATTAGACGCGTTTAAGAGCCAACCTTATGTTACGCATAACATTGAACAGCGGCGACTCGATGAGTTCAATGTACGGGTAAATAACGTGTGCACCTCCATGCAAGTGTGTACAAAAAGTTTTACAACGGTAATGGTTGAAGAGAGATGAGAATTCTATGACTAATGCTGTAAATTTGGGACCTGGTGTATCGTGTACTTGCACTTTTTTCGCAAAAAAATTCTTGCAATAGCGCCAGTCATTCCACGACCACAAAAAGTCCTGTTCGCGACCCGATTAAAATCCGCGTCGCGACCCATAACTGGTTTGCCGACCACTTTGATAGTAACCCTCGAATTTCGAACAGGTGCTATAGCTGCAGGTCTACCCTCATTAAACAGGGTATTTACAACTGAAAACAATGGTGACAATTATTATCAATAATAATTACCATTTTTCTCGATTCGATGGACAACCTTTTTTGCCTGTACTTTTTGCATGCCCCGTTCAGCCATATGCAGAAAGGACCATATAGTTGTGAATAACCACCTCATCTTGCATTTCCGTCTGGAATGACTGTAGCCAATAAGCACCGTAGTTGTCCTTGATTACGTAATACTAAAAGGTTTTTGGGGTTTATTCAGTAATGCCGTGGTCCGCTAGTAAAACGCACGAGGATTGAAGGGTATTAATTAACCAAACACCAGCGCGTTATTGAATAATTACTGGCGGACCGCATTATACTGACGCTGGACGCAAACTGAACTACCACCGGGGTTCGATAGATGTACTACTATACCCCAGAGTGTGCTTTCCAATCTAGAGACCCCCAATTCCTTAGTCCTATACAACAACTTACAGTCGGGGGTGTAAACATATCAACCACCACGGTGTTCCGAGCACCACCGGCGGAGGCTTTGTTTACCACGTTCGTCGATCATTGACTAATTACTACTGAGCGCCTACCAACCTGCCTTTGGATGATACACAGGTATCAGACAGCATTTGCGATTCGCATTGGTTATTCAGGCTACTGGAGGTAAACCACAACGCTTTCGGAACTACTAAACCAAACAAGCAAAATTTGGTGATTCATTTTTTAAGCTGCGGGTTTAAGCACTCGTACAAGTCAACGTTTCCTCTCCGGTCTTTCGTTTCGTTCGTTCGTCCTTTATTCGTTCGTTTTCGTCCCGGTTCTGTTCGTCACGTTTTTTTGGAACTTCTGAACCGTACATGCGATCGAGGTTGAAACTTGGTGGTGTTGAAGCATGCCACGGCTATGCTGATTACATTTTTGTTTGCCTAGTGCGATGAAATTTTGATTAATCCAATTAATTACCCCAATAAGGTCCCTCATATCGTAACTCTTACCGTACATTGCCAATCAGTGAAAACTTGGTGGCTGGGATTAATCATGCCCCTGGCTAGGCTGATTTACATTTTTTGTTTGCATAGGTTGATTAGATTTTAATTAAAATCCAATAATTACCCTAACAAGTTTTCCAACTTTCCAATCGAGCTAGCCTCTGTACAGTGGTTTGTTTTACATTACATTATCTTATACCATCTCCAACCAGTGTTTACCTTCTATGTCAGAAGGTATAGGTCGCACCTAGTTACAATAAAACCTATTGTCCATTGGGAATGATTTGTTCTCTCAACACACCTCGATCTAGATTGTTTGTGCTGGGACCCATAAAGAGAGTTGTTTTTCACCATGTTGAGTGTTCTGTTGAGTCTCTATATGTAGCTTATTATACATGCCTAGGAAGGTGAGTTTTTGAAGGTCCTTTGTTCTGGGTACTGATAGTCAATAATTAGGCCGCATGTGGCCGACATTTCCAGCCATTTCAAGGTTATGACACTGATGTCAGTAAAGGTAAATTGAATGTGAACAAACGATAAATGTAGATTGGTGAAGCAACATGCAGTCATATTGAAACCTTTTTTGGAACTCGCGCCTCCCGGGAAAGTGCACTCCCACCCCACCTGAAATTTCACCTAAAAGAGGCTAAACTTAACCCGCCTCTTTTTTCACCTTTCTCAAATGGTTTCGGATACTAACGGATGGCTACAAACTAGGTTCACACCGCTTGAAAGATAACGTTTGTGTGTCTTCCGGTGTTTATACATAAATATTTTTTATTTACTTGAGTTTCTCCTCCTTCATTTTTACGTCTAAAAAGGTTTTTTAGCTAAATTACTGTGTAACTTCAACAAATTTCCATGTTTTATCTATTCCATTCCCTTCCTAACTCGAGAAAACTCGATAAACAACCCTTCAATCAGATCTCGCTAGTTCCCGGCGTGCAAAGATAAACATCTCAGCAGCCCTGTTGTGCTTAAAACCTCGTACCCAGTTAACGACGGACACCGCATTGTTTTGGTTTTTTCACGTTCCGGTCTTTTCACACAATTCCATCAGAAGCGTTGGAAGCGAAAAAGTATATTATTTTGATGTTTGAACCCCCTATATGGCTCTTCACAGTGTGCAACACTGTAGGTATGGGACGAATTAACGTAACATTTCAGAACGGAATTTCAGACTGTCCGTCCCAACCTGATTATTTTGTACCCGAAATTCGCTTTTTTTCGAACACTATTAACATAATCTAAGAGAAACCCTTTCCCATCAGTTTCATGCTTTTTTTTGTTGAGTCGATAAACTAGTATAAATAATGCAGTTTTATAAATTTGGAGTCGGGCTGATTCCTCTGTGTGCGTGCAGTGACCTTGGAGAATTGGGTTGTTGTTCTGGCTCGGTCAGTTAACGAGGCAAATGGTCGAAAAGGATTCAATATGATTCGCCACACAGGGAATTTTGGCCGTCCGCATCTATATCAAGACGTTTCGACTTGCACTTGTTTCCTGATGTGAGGATAGACCACGTTTAGGCGGAGCGTGAAAACATGTTTTTAGCTCCAAGATTTAAAAACCAATTGTTCCTGTAACAGTTGCCTTTACCCTAGCACACGTGGAAATGAGGACATAAACCGAACCTAGGCATAACGCCCCCGCCAATTTCGGAAATTAGCATGTCCCTTGTCAAGTTTATTTCAACAACTAACAATACACAGGGGGGGGGGGGTGCGAAGGCTACACGTATACCCTACACAGTCAATTTTTCGACTTTTGAATCTAGGTATTCCCTTCCGAACTTACTTGAAAGATATTCTTTGGTACTTTGTGAATGATTTTGTAAGTTTTTAATCGCTGGACTTCACCAGAATTCTATAGGTCGTCGCTACAGAGTTTGCAAAAGTGCACATGCTACATCGAATTACAGGCGACACCTCATTTCCCTCCCTCCCACCCCCCCCCCGGGCACCGCCTGTGCTCACGTGCAATGGCAGCAATTGCTGATGGTCGAGTAGCTTTGGGGTTTGCCGGTACGATATTAGTTTCACCATTGAGACTTTATCGCTTGGTGCAACTAACTGATGAAAAGGCGACGGCGACGTATGCATGACGTCACAATGGAAGATTTACCGAGTGACGATACGTTATATCTGTCTCGATGATAAGTCCCAAGAAAAGTTAGTTCCGGTGTCGGCACGGTCGTCATCATCCTGAACGGCATGTCCATTATTCGTCGGGGGTTGCGAGACTTTAATATGTTTGTAGGTTAACAACTGCCCACACATTCCGAAACACCCGTAATAAGTGACCTGAAAGATAGCTGCTGACGAGTTATTCCTAGAGTATAGGCCTGTCCATATTATTTACCCCTGCACACCCTGTCTCTCCCCGCCTCCCTGAGTTACCTATTGTACGTAGGCAAGGATAACGGCAGGCTACAAAAAAATCCCATGCTGGCCATCTTTACTCTCCACACTGTTGTGTAACTAGCACACTATCCACCAGGTTTTGTGCGAGAAATTACATACTCGAACATTGTGTATAATGCACAATTTGTGTAATTTTGTTTTACAAAACCTTTATCAACAATGTTGTTGTAGTTCTACTCAACATTTTTAAGCGTGTACCGCTGTTAGACGCGGGTACGTTGAGATAGTGTTGAATGAGCGCAAGTGTAGTTTTGTTGGTGAATAGGACGAAGATTTTTGTTTTCCTTCCCGTCGGCCGCCTCTAAGCCGACAAACCGCGAACACTATAAACCCGGGGGGGTTGGGGGGAAACAATAAAGTCGCTATTATCCCATAGCTTTTTTGAGAAATTTTATAAACGTCTCAACACAAGACCCTAATAATAGCTAATACACCATTAGCGTGACGTGACATCGCATATATGCACACCCCATTCGTGAGCTACGTACCCTAAGCTACGGTATGTTCCATTCCATGTATTCCATTTTGTAAGTGCCCTTGTAGTATGTGTGCAAGTTCAGCGGATTCACTGCCAGCGCTATTCCAGGTTTCTCCATCCAATCCCCCGCACCCTATCTGTAAATGCTGGACTGTCCCAAAGCTCTCCTCATTTCCTCGGTCAAGTGTGAATTGGTTTGCTTGTCTTACTTACTTACTTACGTACTTACTTACTACTACTTACTTCCTTTACTCCAATACTTACTTACGTACTTAACTTACTTTCAACCTTACTTTACTTACTTACTTACTTACTTTTTCCTCCTTTCTGCATTCCTTTGTGCAGGCAAATGTAATCCACTGTTTTGCATCACGGCACTTGCTTTAAACTTAAAGACATAATATTCGATCACCTCAAAAGTTGCCCTATTCACTTACGGAATGCCGCTCATTATCACTTGCCGGCAAAAGTTGCTCCTAGTAAAACCATTCTTTCAACATTAATCTAACCCGTCAATCTATGGATTTGCCATTCAGTGTCCTTGCCGCCGGACATCTTCAATGGCCCAGCTTAGAGTCTGAAATAAATAGATTTATCTTCGAGTCTGGATAACTGACGCTCTGATACCACAATGCACAAATGTATGAAGTTCAATTTTCGCATTGTTTTGATCCGTGAAACTACCACTTATATCCTCGCATGTCTAATATTTGTGGACAATATTGGTGTTAGTTCATGGGCTGTTTTTTCAGTTTGTGTGGCGGGAGGGTTGGGTTTGGGTTTTGCATTTGTTATGATCACGAGGGTGTGGTGTTACTTTATTGCGCATTTCCGCTGTTGTTTTGCGTTTGAAGTTTGTTATTTTTGCTTCTTGCTCAGATTTGTTCTGGGATTCAACTTCTCGATAAGCCCCCACGGGTTTCTGGTTTACTTCTTTCCACATTGTTTTTGTATGCCAATCAATCTAAAAGCACATTAAATCATGTCCAATTTAGCTCCCTCCGTGACTTCGAAAATGACTGACCTGTCGTTCAGGACCAGCTGTGTCCTCATTCTCCGAGTTTCGTTTGAATACGACTTAATTTAGAAGGATCGCCTGAATTATGCAAAGTTGTCCTCCTGTGATATTGAAACGAACTTCTTGTTGCTTAAAACTTTCAGTCAGGTCCATATCCACTGAGTTTCGTTAAAATCCTACAAAATTAGAAAAATCGCAACAACAAACACCAAAACACGAATTTGACCTCCGTGACCTTGAGATCCTCGTGTTTCGGGACCAAATTCTGTCCCCACCCGCTGAGTTTCTGATCAATCGGATGAAGCATTACAGAGTTCTTTCGCTAAAACGCCGAAGGTTCCCGATAGCGGTGGCAGAGACAGCGGCGGCGGCGGACACAGCCCCAAACCATAATATTCCCCGGACACTTCAGTGTTGCAGGGATATATTCAACTATAGGCTATGTTAAATATGGACAGAACACCAGACAACGTATTGAAATTTTACTAGAAAATTCTGATAACAATGTCATGAGTCATCCTAGATTCCAATCACAGAACACTGTTAGAACAACTATTAGGTTCAGGAGGTGTTATTGCTTTAATTGAGAACAACTTTGGATGATTTAATTTTGCAATCTTGGCAAATTCAAGATCAGCCGGTTCTCGGGAACATGCCGTACCATTAGGTATTCCAAATCTGCATGTCAGTTTTCAATTCATTGCCGTTGTCTAATCAATTTGTAAATCGTTCGCTTGAATCAGGAGTAGTTCCAAACGAACTCAAGATCGCTCATGTTCCCCCCCTATTCGCGAATAGCCCTGTGTGTTGAAACATTATTATAGTTAGTCCTTACTCCATTCGAGTGAATGTTATTTTATCTGGCTGCAATAAACAAAATAAAAAAAACGATTGACAACCACAGCTCTGTCACGGTGAAGTTGTTTCGGTTGTGTAAACACGCAGGAACTGCGGGCGCAACTTTCAGAAATGTGAAAAAAAGGGCTTACCCGGCCTGGCAATCCAAATCGGGCAGATTGTTCCCAACGTCTTAACACAAGACTTACTCGAGAAATGCCGCCTCGACACGAATACGCTCCCCATTTATCGCCCAGTCTCTAATCCCGCGGGAAGACTCGTGGAACGTGTTGCCATTTCGCGACTAATCCCATTTAATCCAAGAACCGTCATCTCTTGACTTCCATCAATCGCCTACAGGAATACACAGCACCGAGACAGCACCTTTACTTTTGTTTTACGGGTTCACATCATTGCTACAGTGTCCATATCACGCTGATTTTTTTCTTCCCTTCTTTTTCTCAGATCTGTCGGCAGTTTTCGACACTGTCGATCACGCGAAGTTCCTCTCTCGTCTGAAGGCTTCGCAATGGCGTCCAATGAGGTAGCGCTCGACTGACTTGATTCTACACACTATTTGGAAGCGCCAAGCGTGCGTATAAACGCGACGCCCCCCCCAGTATCTCAAGAAGTTGTCTGGGAGTCCGGACGACGTGCGAGATTCTTCTTCATTGGACCGGGCTCCTTCCTTTTTTTGATTCCTTGCCGAGGGCAAAAGGAATTTATGTTATGCAGTCACGCACCGTGCGTTAGGTGCGTTGTGTGTGTGTGCTATTGTGCGTGTGTCTGTGTGTGTGACATCCTTCAGCACGCTATCTAAAGACCGCAAGCATGTATTAAGTTCAATTAAGTATGGGTTGGACATATAAAGTAGGATGACCCCTATTTGTGCCAGTTTCAGGTCCTCGGTCACGAGTGCAAAGTTAAAAACTTGTCGCACGATTATCTAACGCAAGCACATTTATTTAGTTAACATTAGTTCTGTGGGTTTCACGTATGGTGAGGATGAACACTATTGTTTTTGGTGTTAGGGTCAAGGTCATTTAAGGTCCCCTAATACCATCTTATCTATCTTGGCCCACGGAACATTTTAAAGGGGGTGTCGATATGGAAAGTTTTGTGTCTCTGGCCGAACTACATCTGTTGACCTACTTTGACCTCATTTGGACCTTTTGGGGGACCTCGTCGACTTTTTAACCTTGTGACATTGAGTGCGAATTTTTGTGGTGCCAGACTCGTCTTGTTGAACAAACCATAAAGTGAATAGGACTATGTAATACAACACTCCTATCACGAGCGATCTCAAGGAATGCACATTTGTGAAAAGACAAGCCTAAAACACTGGGAATGGTTGTTCACTTGACGTTGACCATTGACCTCTCGCAAAAAAAACATTTGGGGGAGATACTGTAATGGAAAGTTTTGTTCGTCTAGGCGGAACTGCCATGTAGTTTCCGGCTATGCATGGGAGCCTATACTTGTCGTTTTGAACTTATTGAATATTTCTGTGGCCACCTGTACTCAGACAAATTAAGGTGCTTGTGTCAGAATAAAAACTATTTGACAGAAATTGGTGCCAAGTGCCCGATATATATCCCTCTGCATGGGTTATGTGAAACCCAGTTCGAGAGAACCTGCACCTTCGATAGCCACCCCAAGTGAAATTGTGTGATATTCTCTGTAATTACACCTTTATGATCCCAATTGTTCACCTTTTCATTATACACACATTCCCCTGGACAGACTGATATTGTCTTGTGGCCCTGCAGTAATGGCATAATCCTTCACCATGCTGTCCTATAGTCAACAGTGGTTTTGTGTTATCACGGGTCCAGTCTCGAGGACACACCCTATAAACATGCAATGCTTACTTGTGTTTCAGCCCTCAGTGTAGCCATGCAGACTCTAACTCCCATGGCCTATGCCAAACTTTGATGAGTATTTATGGGCATTCTCAACAAAGTAGGCAATCTAAAAGTTAATTAAAAGGGTACACCATAGTGTATATTGCAGCGTGTGGGGATTGAGTGCCCCCTGACAGGTTTCACATGGAAAAAGCCTGAAATACCAGGAGTAGGTGCAAGCAGAACTTCCTGTTTGAAACACAAATCGACACAGCACTCTGGGAACGTACCCCCTTTCCCACCCCCCGCCCCCCCCCTCCATCACGACAGCCCTGCTACTGGGAAGAGCCATCGTGGAACCTCCGAATCAACCAACACTGTATACTGGCTATTCTTGAAAACCGCTGACCTCCTCTGCTTGCTGCTTTTACCCCCCGCCCCTCCCCTCTTTGTTTTTTGGTCAGGTCAAAGCTTGATCTGATGTCAACAGAGTGAGATTGTGTCTGGAATAGCCCAATCAATCTACCTACCCCAACATCAGGAGTCAATATTTTACCTTATGTTGTACTGTCAGCGGAAACAGTTCTGTTTTCTTTTGAATGGACAACAATTTTCTAACTATCTATCTATGACTTTTGTATGTACTGCTACCGCCCTGTAATTTCCATGATTTACGCGAAAATTTAAGTTGTCCTAGTTAACAAAACTGCCGCTGGGACGTTTCATTTGTTCCTGACAAAATCAGATTAATGTTGAGTCACTGGAGGACAAATTTGCATACGTTTTGTGATTTTCCAAACTTTGTCAGAATTGAATACACTTGGTGGATGGGGAGGTCAGTTGTTCTCCACAAAAGTAGTGAAGGGAAGAGGAGGGCCTAGAAAGGGAAAGGATATAGTTGAAATCAAGTGATGCTCCTATTGAAAGGAATTTCAAGTAAACGACAATACAATAATGATAAATATAATCATAATAAGACTATCTATAATAATAATAATATACTAATAAATGATAGTGTATTACATAGCGCCTTATTGCAAAGCTCAAAGCGCTTACTACAAAGGGAAAAGTCAGCGGTTTACGGAAAAGGAAAGTTTCTAGCTTCTTCTTGAAGGGGTCAGCACTGGTTGCCGACCAGAGGTCGGCTGGTAGGCTATTCCAAAGAGTTGTCCTGCCGAGACAAAAGCCCTATTACCATCGATTTTATGCGTTCTTTGTGGCTTCTATAAGTGCGAGAGGACGAAACGCAGGGTGCGTGTAGGGCTATACGGCTCATAGGTCTGACAGGTACTTTGGGCCGATACCCTTTAAATCTTAAACATGGTTAGTAGAAGTTTTGATCGAGATACGAGCGGTGACAGGGAGCCAGTGAAGGATCCCTCAATACCGGGGCGATATGTTGTCTTTGGATGGTGTCCTGGTGACATTTCTGGCTGCCGCATTTTTAATGTTTGCCGTTTCTTTAGTTCGAAGCAGGAAGTCAGAAGTAGGCCATTGCAGGAATCGAGCGGGCTGCAAAACGAACGAGTGTGCAAGTCTTCTGAGATACATACAGATTTTTCTGGTTTGCCTTAGTAGGCCACTAGCCTGTCGCTATGGGCGGAATCGCGGACACAGTTTTGGAGTCTTGGTTCATTCACCCTCTTCCGCTAGCTAGGTGACATCATCAGACAACATGTTATTTCATACCAGTGCCTATGCTGATGATAAGACAGTGTACATTCTGATGATCCGGTCCGAAGTGAACCGACTCTGTCCAATCAATCGAAAATTAAGGCTTGTTTGCGAGACTCCGACAATAGATGACCACAACCACTAACAAGCGCACTGAACCGACCCAATATTAATAAATACATGTTGTCTTGGTTTGGCCTTAGTAGCCACTATCCTGTTCAGCAGGCAAGGAATGCGACACAGGTTCTGGCTTGGTTTCATTCACACTCTCCCGCTAGCTTAGGTGACATCATTAGACAACATGGTATTTCATACCAGTTGCTATGCTGATGATACGAAAGTGTACATGTCTGTTGATCCGGTCCGCAAGTAAAGCCGAACTGTCAAATTCTCGAAAATTAAGGATGGTTGCGAGGGAGTCCGACAATAGATGAACCCCCCGACCACTACCAAAGCGCAAGTCGGAACGTCTTGTTAGCTGCAGACCCGGCGAACTTACTCTGGAGAATACGTACACTGCATGTTCTTCACCGTCCACAGTGATATGTAATACGTATGTTCACATTTAATTGACCCTTTTACTGGCATCGGCTATACTTGGAATGATTTTGAAATGTCTGATCACACCTAACGCCAGTGCTACACACAAAGAGGTTGTGCATCGGCCTTACGGTTCAGCAGGGAAATCCTGCTAACGAGAAGGGAAGAAAGTGTGACAACACATACACACGCACGCACCCCCCACCCCCCCCACAACACACACATGACACATGCAACATAACGAGGGCCCATTGTGATTCGATCCCAGTTCTTACTTGCTAGGTAAATTTTTGATGATGAATTGAATATCGACAGTGTTGACACTCAAGTTGGACCAAGTAAGAGGCAATATACCAGACAGCAATTTACATTTGAACAGCATTTAAGAGGGGGTGGCCCCAATCCCCCTTGGCTAATGAAAGCTTACTGCCTCCAATAACCATTTTCCTAATAGCAACAGAAATGAGCGTGATGTGTGGACAGACCAAATCACCCTTTATTGTGGAATAAGACCCAACGTATAGACACACACTTCTAGGTCACCAATCGCTTAGAAATGGACCGATAGTATTGACAGATGAACGACCTCTGGAATGCCTGATCTGTTGTTGTGCTCTGCAGAGGTATGGATTGATGTAAACAAACCTCTCTCACAGAGAGTTCAATGGCGGGTTGTGAAGGTAGGTAATTTGGCACATAATTGGATTAATTGAAATCTAATCACACTATGCAACAAAAAATGTAACTTATGGCCTAGCCAGTGACATGTTTCTCCCACTCACCAAGTTTCAATCTGATCGTATTTACGGTTTAGAAGTTACGGTATGAATTAACGTGACGAACAGAAGAAACGAACTAACGAACGGATGGAGAGAACATGATAACTTGTAGAGCTGCTTGTAGAGCTGCTTACCAGCAGCTAAAAACTCAATGATTATGAAACTGAAGTAATGGCTGCTGGGACTATATTAAACAACTCGCTAAAGTTACAGTACCCGGTATTCGTGTTGGTAACCATCAATAACGTCTTTTTTCGGATAAAAATGGCTATCTGCCGGGCACCCCCATTTGGCATCTGTGAAGACCTTACTTTAATAGATTTGCTACGCTGCGCGGAACCCATAATGCCGCTTCGCAATTATAGGCCCAAATCGCATGAACATAGAGAGGTTAAGATGAAATTAATTCATCTAATTGTGAATTGACCTTTCAATTTATTTATTTAGAATGGCCATCTTGAAATCAACATTTGGCATTTTATAATGATTAATTAAGAAACAAGGCTGCTACTGTTGTACGGACAGGGCTGCGCGGGGGGGGGGGCCCGACCAATGGTTCCGCTTCGCTTGAATAGCCTGGAAATCGCAAGAGAACTAGATTGGTCAAGGCGGGGAATTCATTCTATTGCTTTCAGTTTATTTACTTTTCGAATTATCACATGAAAATAGCCATCTGGAGATCACCATTGGCATTTGAAAAGACCTAATTTCGAAGATTTCGCTACCCTATGCGGCAACTAATGGTGCCGCTTCGGTTGATAGTGATAAACGCTGTTGAACAATTACGGTGGGTAAGAGGGATACATGTTATTTGCCAAAGTTCATTACTACATAAAAAAGGCCATCTGGGCGCACCTGGCATCTGAGAAGACAATTTGAAGTTTTCGATAAGTTCGGGCAACCAATGGTGCTGCTCGATTCAGTAAGTCGTATCAGCCTACTGTGGCTGAAGGTGAAATGTCCGTTTCCATTTCAATTTAAGTTATGCGAAGAAAAATTACCATCTGGATCTTCCATTCCATTTAGGGGTAACGGAGAACACTTCGAGCGGCGGCAATTAATGGTGCGCGCAGCATTGGTAGCATCCCGACATGAAGTCAGTGCACAATAATGTATTCCACATATTTTCTGGCCCATTTGAAACCCATCATTGGAACTCCTGGTAATCCTATGGATGCATAAACTAGATAGGTGTAAACGAGGGAACGTCGCCAAGGAGCCTATCAACTGGAAGATTTTCGAGAAATTTCTCAGAATGGAAAATAAAGTTTGTAAATTCAAGGGTGTTGCGTTACTACATAAGGCACGAAGGGGAAGTGCCTTTTGCTAAGATGACGAACCATTTATATGTATGTTGCGCTAACCAGTGGTGGCGCTCGGCTTAGACTGTTAGATAATTTTTATTGACGACGCCCTTGGTGGCGTCGGTGCCCATGAGGCTAGGGCGGCCGGAGAGACATGATGACTTGTAGAGCTGCCTACCCGCAGGCTAAAAACTCAACGGATTATGGAAACTGAAGGAATAGCTGCGGGGAGTATGGAAACAACTCGCTAAAGTTACAGTACCCGGTATTCGTGTTGGTAACCAGCAATATACCTCCAACAATATTACTCTTCGGTAGGTGGGCGTTCAAGTTGACAGTTCACACAGTGTCGTCCAGTGGCGTCGTGCTCATGGGGCCCGAGCCGGGCCCCCCAAATTTTGTCAGAGGTGTCGTAATGCTAATTTGTCATAATTTAATCGAGAAGGTATTCTCGAAATCCAAAAGTAGCTATGTGGTCAATGTTCTTTGATAATCGTTGCGGATTTTCCCAAACACTCAAACTTAAACATAATCGAGATTAGTAATGTTCATTTCCTTCGAATATGACTGTCCTAAGTTCGCGCTTAATTTGATATCGGAAATATACATAGCGCACTGACTGACCAACTTAGGTCATCACGAGCAAGACTTCTACCGGTCGAGAAAATGCGAGCAAAGCACCAAAATTTGCATAAATTACATGCTGGATCCCTGATATTGTAAGTTGTTCTTGGTATATACATGGAAATATATACAAAACATACATAAAAAAACAGACTTCGATGGTTCTCAAAGGGCGGTCCACGGGCCAGCTGATGCAATCCGGCAAACCAAATACCAAGTTAGAAAAAAATATGTTAAGGTTTTTTCAGGAAACGAAAAGGTAGAAATTAGAACGAACATTGCATAAATGATGGGAAAACGTTGGATGCATTGTATTGAAATGCCACTATCAATAAAATATCAAATTCTTTTTTAGTCATTCAAGTGGTGACCACTATACATTTTTTTCTTTCCAATTAATCATCAGAACTGCCATTTGCGACCCACAAATATATCCCTTCCCTCGACAATTTTGTGTACGTGTTTGACAAATCATGGGTGCCCACATCCTACTTACCTTTCTAAAAATCCCAGAAAATGCTGGAAGTGTAGTCTTTCTAATTGTGTGAGGTTTATTTTTAAATTATGAATATCAAAGTCGCCATCTAGCCCCTCACATTTGGCGTTTGAGAACACCCAATTTGGAAGAATTTGCGTAGCACGGCTAAGGTGAAGTTCATTTTAATGTTTGCTTTCAGATAAAAAGGGCTATCTGGCACTCACCCTTTGGCATTTTGTTCTGTAAGAACTGACTATAATAGATTTGCTACGCTGCGCGAAAAAGCCCAATTATGCCGCTTTGCAATTATAGGCCCAAATTCGCATGCACATAGAGAGGCCTAAGGTGAAATACGTCCTTCTAATTGTAAAATTTTTGCCCTTTCAATTTATTATTTAAAATTGCCCATCTTGAAATCAAAATTTGGCATTTTTTTGTTTTTTCCTAAAATAAAATTTAACAGCGATGTCGCTCGCTGAATTAGCCTGGGAAATCACAAGAACATAGAGTGGCTAAGGTGAAATTCAAACTAATGTTAAGTTCATTTTTTAATTTTCACTGAATCTGGAGATCACCATTTGGCATTTGAGATGACCTAATTTCGAAAATTTCGATACGCTGCGCGCTTCGTATGGTGCCGGCGTCGATTGGATAGTTTATAAACCGCTGAATTATGGTGGCTAAGATGAAATTCCTTTGAAATTGCAAAAAAAAATCACATTAATATATGAAATTTTAAAACTATTTCATATATATATATATATGAAGATAAACTATATATATATATAACATAATTACTAGATTATAATATATTTATATATCTATATTTTTCAAGTTTTTCGCTTAAGCTTCGCAGCAACTAATGGTGTCTCTCTGCTTTCACAGATATAATGTATCAACATACTATTGGCTAAAGTGTGGGTGAAAGGTCGTTTATTGTAAGGGTCGTTTATTGTAGAGGTGCTAAGGTCTGGGACAATCTTCCCAAAACATATCAGAACTGCAGATATATATTGAAATAGTTTGATACATAAATACTACATATAGACATTTACATAAGCGCCTTTTTTCAGCCAAAAAAAAGGTTACAAAGCGCTATTGGAAGAGCCAACGACACAAAGAAAAGGTACAAATATAAACATTTTTCAAATTGATGAGTTTTTAGACCACGTTTGAAGTGTCCAGTGTTCGTTGCTGGGACGAGCACTCATCGGCAGAGAATTCCACACCGTTGGCGCAGCACCGGAGAAGGCGCAGGATCCTGCTCTGGTACGGTTTGTGGAGTCTTAGGAGGGCCAGATGACGAGCGAAGAGCCCGAGTAGGGGTGTACCGATGCAGACGACAGAGACACCACCAGTTAAGGTTGATGTGAGCATGATTGACTTATGCGCACTGAGCTCAGTTTTAAACCTTGATGCGAGTATTCCGGCGAACCAATGTAGTCTTTCAAGCAGAGGGGTAGCATGATTCACCGACGTTTTTTCTTGTAAAATTGGCTTTCGCTGCCTTGTTCTGTAGCTTCTGTTACCCCGTTACCCATTAATGGACTTCATTATTAGTGAGGTTACCCTATACATTGACCACAACACCGGCGTGCTAATCACGCTGATCAACATAAATTTTCGAAGTTTAACCCATTGGGATGTTGAGTTTGCGTAATCGTGCTACCTGAACTATGGAATTCTTTGTCAAATTCTTTGAAGGACTCTCAATCGTTTAATGTACTTAAAAGGGTTGATTCGATAAGTATTGCCCCTGACTACTAAATGCATACTTGAATCACTATTCCTATGTAAACCACCTTAGTATTAGTATGCAATCAGTTACCCATAATTAAGAATACTAGTCGTGTCATCAGTTCGTAATTTAACAGTGTATAGTATACAACGATCTGTTCAAATTAATCATTGTTTATTAATCGCTGCAAGGCTTTGATTGATCTTGAATCGTTTCCACATTCTTATTCCCTATATGTCAATTCCATCCTATTCTTTTCTCCGTGTTCTTTTTTTTCCCTATGTTTCTTCCGGTATCTCGAGCGGGACGCGAGTACACTATCCGTTAAGCCTCCTGGCTTTTAGTGTAGCTTCCTTCCGCATTCTTCCTTTTAAATACATCGATACATATCACTAAATGTACTGATATTATTAGGGCAGTTATTATGTAATATGTCTGTATGCGGTATAAAAGGGGGGGAGGGGGCCACATAAATAAATAGATAAAAAATAAATTATAACTATGTGGGAGTACGAAGGGGGGGGGGTCGCTCCCTTTTGGTAAAACAATTCGATTTCGTTGATTATAAATTATAGTTTGGTTGATGTCTTGGGTATAGTGCGCGGCGCACGGTTTACGATGCCTTATAGATGTACACTATCATAATTATTGTACTGTTTCGTTTCCTTTCCTGATTGCAGACATAGCCCCTTTACGGATCACATACAGCTGGCCTCCCAGTTTACAGATGTTCCTGTCTACTCACAACGGCAACATATTATCAGGCCACTTTGCCCAACCTCGGAAGTCCTGCCTCACTTTCCTATATTATATATTACTCCCAAGAGCTTCCAGACAACGACCAAATACGAAATTACGGCGTCATGATATCTCTAACCTCCATTGCTAAACATGGATATACACACTCATGACCAGAGCCACCTGGGGCGAAGATCTCCGTATAGGGGGAGGATGCCGAGGAAATCAGCTGCCACACCCACAGGGTGCCATTGCGTCGGCTGAAGACTCTTTCTCGGCGTTTCGCTGGCAGGTCAGATCGAAAAAGCATCGCTCACCGCAACAGACAGACGAAAGCATACTCCGTCGGGCATTTTTTGTGGAACCGGAAATCAACATGGGTGAGTGTTTATTCTTCTTTGTGTTCCTTCTTGTTCTACAAAATATTCGTCAAAAGGCTGTTCAATCTTATTTAGGAGATTTTTCATAGCAAGTGTTCTTCCTCCCACGTACGTGCACGTTACCGGCACGTAAGCAGATGAATAGAATGTGATTTCCTCGCTAGACAGGCGGGACTCACTCAACGCAGACACAACTGCGGATTCTGCCACCTGCAACGAAAATAAACAATCCAATCATGAACATCTCAGCAGCATGCAGGGCCAAGAATAGGGATGGTTTTATTGCTTTATTCCTCATGCTATTTTCGTTTGATCCACGAGCGTGCCTGCCGTGTGTCAAACTTGTTTGTTATTGAGTATTTTGTATGGTCGGGCTATTATAGGCCTTACACTGCAGGACAGCGATATTCTACTTCACATGAATGAGTAGATGCGTCAACATGATGTAGTCTGTATAGGAGCTTGCTGCCAAGTGCGTTTTCCATAGTCACTTATGTCAGGTGGGGGAAAGAAAGGGTCAGGTATTACCGCCACATCAAAGACTCCTCCAGAAGCCTATGAGATATCAACATATAGCGCTATGTTTTGACGGAATTTTTGGTGTTTTAGATTCGATCTTATGAGTATAATACTAATCCTGAAGGGTTAATTCGGAGGATGGTCAGTTGGGGTAGTTTGTGTACTAACGGTTATGAGAGTGATATTGAGGTATCTTCTAGCCCGTGCGGTATAGCTCCCAGGGCACTGGATCACAAATGGTACGTCCTTGGCTTGAGATCCTACATCTCTATTTTTTTCAGTTGCCCACATCAAAGGAAAAACTACCGCAATGTCTTCGACGGATTATTATTATTATTGATGAATGATGAAATTATTATGATGATGAGGATGTATGATGATGTGAGATGATGATGATGATGATGATGATATATTATATTATTATATTATTATTATTATTATTTTATATATATTATTATTAGTATTATTCCTTATTATAGTTATTGGTAATTGAGGTTGATGTTGGGTGCTTGCTGCCCCGCTACCTCGCCCATTACCCGCCTATCTGCAACTGAAGAGGGACATGGTGTTATCTTCCTTCTATGATAGAACGCCGCTTTGATAAACTACATACCCGGCAGGATTGCTTCGCTGGGAAATATATTAGTTGGCACGGAAAACTACTCAGTCCATTAATTCTAGCTAGCATACCCAAGCTGTTAAACGAATTGCAGTTGTTAGAGCGAACCTCGGGAAAGTGAATGTTTCGCGAATCATGAATTATATATAATGAAATAAAACAGAGGGAGTGATGGCGGTATCCACAAATTTTGATTTTGATTATATATATATATATATAAAAATATATATATGAATATATAGGATATATATACATATATATATATATATATATATATATATAATCATATAGATATATATAATATTAATACATTAGATATATATATATATATATATATAATTATATATACATATATATATATAGTATATATATATCTATATCTATATATATATATATATTATATATATTATATAGATATAATATATACTATATTATATATTATATATATATATAATATGTATATATATATATATATCTCTATATCTCGCTATCTTATTTCTACTTTTTGGTGAAAAATGTCGGATTTTTACCCTCCAGATCGCTGGAAACGGCAATTGCCAAGGTCAATAGCCACCCATCTACATGTAAGATTTGAGTAAAAGACAAGACAAAAAAAAGGTGTCAGTGTGCATACTAAGATGATTTACCGCGCATCACACAGGTATTTTTTTATCATTATCTACTCTGGCTTTGTTTGCATGGGATACAGGGGGGTACCGAACGTCTCGTGGGGATCGAAGGGAAAGGCCATAGGCTTACGGGACCTCTCAAAAAATTTGGAAGCAGAAAATTTGTACCCGGAGTCGCGGAAATACCGGCGCGGCGCGCGCGAAAGCGCGCGGAAACAATGCAATTTTCCGGGGTTTTAGCGAAAAAGACGCCACAACAAATTCAGGCATTTTGCACTTTGCTTTTTTACTTCCCAAATTTTCGCTCGAATTTTTCATATCAAGAAGAATGGGGGGGGGGGCAGTCTGCCTCCAAGGCTCCTGAAATTGATCGAGGCACAAATGATTCTAATTGCATTTACATCGCAAATCTTAGCCCTACAACGCTGGAAGAAAAACGCCATTGCGCGCGAAAACACTTGGAAAAATTAAACATGGGTAATCCTTCCACTTCGGCCCAGTCGGGTCCAGATCTTCACCTGGGGTCCGCACCTGGCATCAGGGACTTAAACAATTTCCAACTCGATTATTGTTGGGTTAGACAAAAATTGAATCAGTTAAGAGGGATACAAAATCGGGCATGTGCCGAAGTATTAATTTTATTACGGTCCGGAAAAGTGGGGGGGGGCGACAAAAACGAATGATATGCCCACCAATTGTGAAAGTGGGGTGGGGGGAAATGTCCCCCGTCCCCCACTAGGACGCCCATGTGTGAAATAAATTAGGTATGACATCATAACTGGCGATTATTGAGGCGTGCGTTAAATGAAAACAATGGGTGTATCTGCGTCTAATTGGAGGTGGGACGGAGAAAGTTAAACCAGCAACCGCGCATTTCAATTCACCAGGCCCTCAGTGAGGACAACCTGAGGGTGCGCGATGCCACGGATCCGTGGACACTGAACACCACAGGAAGGCGGAAATGAAAAGGATCCTGCGCCTCCGTAATAATGTCAAGGATAAACCGCCCTAGGGGGTGTCTCAGGGGATTGTTTAGTATGAATATATCTATAGATATATATATATATATATATATATTCTATATATATATATATATATCTTACTTATAATATATATATAATATATAATATATATTATATATATAATATATTATATATATATATTATATATATATATATATATAATAATAGATTATATATATTATATATATTATATATTATATATATATATATATTATATTTATAGATATATATATATTAATATATCTATAGATATATATAAATAATATATATATATATAATATATATATATATATAGATATATATAGAGGAGAATATATATATATTATATATATATATATATATAATAGTATATATAATAGTAGGATCTCAGGAGTAAATCATATTATAAACTCCTGAATCCTGGGTATGATGCACATTCTTGATGTTGAGTCTTGGGATTGAGCAAAAAATTCTTTCCTCACCATGTCATTGACCGATTGCTGATAGTTCAGCTGATCTTAACATAGTAAACTTTGGATATCTGGCATGATATAGCAGTGTAATCCGCAGATTCTGGCCTAAGGGATAGGGTGGTAGCGTGATTTTGGGTTAACGCCCAATATTTTCAACCTCCTGGGATAACCTAGCAACTTCGGCAGCCAGCCTTGCAGTTTAGGACACCTCCCCAATGTTCATTCTATTCCCTTAATTATACGGAGCATTAGGTGTGGTTCATAATACCCCGCCCTCTCAATTCTCTGAGCATCATATTCTGATATTGCATGGAATGCAATGCTTTAAATTCAACAGTGATGATGTCCTCACTCGGCGGGAAAGGTCATCCCGGCCAGCTGAGGGTTGATAATATTCTATGAAATTATGTTTGCTTCATGCAAGGGGATTTTTAGGTTTGTCAGCCCTTGTCTGCCGTTCGGACAGATCAAAATTGATCCGTCCATGCTCAACTCCCGGTATTTTACTATAGGCCTTTTTGCAGTCAAGTCAATGTAACAATTGATGAGACACGAAAATACATACTGTGAAAAAGTGATGGCTCTCAAATCCGAGAATGATTGTGATATTTCACGTCATTTATTTTTCTCTCGTCTTCTTCTGATATTGCTTATAGTTACGCCATTTTAATATCAAATCCGACATCGATGGCCCCCATATCGGTGTGATCTACAATATTTGTAGATATTCTGTCGATTATTGTTATAGGATCCAAAATCGTCAGGAATATCATAAAAATCGTCAAGGCAAGCGACAGTCCGAGGTAATTCTGTAATCTGATGATTATCAAACATCCTCGGAACCCACGGCCATAGGACATTAGACTACGCTCCTGTCTTCTCCATCAAGATAGGCCTATATACATGTGATATCGACCCGTATACAGGTTGGTAACGTCTATATGCCGCAGTGATACACGCCCTAAATGAGCCGATGGGAGGAAGTTAAGGGAATTTATTCGTGACTAGAGAGGAAAGGATGAGGGAGCGTCAGTCTAGAATGAATCACCTGGGAGCATCGATACTGACGGAAGATTAATACACCTAGCCACAAGTGATGTGTTAACTAGAGCCGTATAGCAAATAACCGGCGAGTACCAGTTGTTCGTGTTACGATTAACACATGTGTATCTGAGCACATCTAGATTACGAAGTAGGCTACAGTACACATCACGTTCATTAGTAAAATTAGGAAAATTGTCAAACGAATGTCAATAGCTAGGCTAGGTGCAGGATTTTCTCTAGATGGGGTGGTGAGGACACAGAAACGTGAACACAGCAATGTCGGGAATACGCGCGATGACACGATAGACGCGATCGACAAAGATTCGAGAAACGAATTTCGTTATACTATGCAATTACATTATCGTTAGTATAAGATTATATAAGTCAAAAAACCCAAAAAAACCCCCCCATTACGAAGATGTAGTCGATGTACAGTGTACTCCTCGCTGCTTCCTCCTTTCCCCCCCCCCCCCTCCTAAAAAAAGTGCTCCTCGCACCAAAATAACGTCATTCTTATCGGACAGACTCCGCTCGCGCTTACCTGCCCGCGAGATACCACTGGATCACTGTATACACTGCATTTTGGTTCAAGAACAGAGGCACGTGCAAACATCAGATATATAAGTAAATTAATATTGCGACACCAAGTCTTCCAACTAACTTACCTAAACCTATTATCGTACCTTACCAACCCCCCCCACCCTCCCCCTCGAAAACAGATCTCACCATTGCATACGTCACACGGGATCGGTCACTGACCGGTAACACCAACAGACGCAGAGGGATTATTTCAATTCAGTTAAAAGGCAATATTCCGGGGAAAACGACTTGAGAAGAGCGTGAAATTAGCTAGTGATGAATCATTTAGTGAAATAGACATGAATTGTACCCTAGAGATTTCTCATAACGGAAAAGAGTATGCCTGTACCGGAAACTCGAATAAATCAGCTTCTCGGTATCGTAAGGTGTATCGTAAGGTTGTTATGTAAAGGTTGTGATCGTAAGGTTGTTATCGTAAGGTTGTCAGAATTCCGCTCAGACTTCCTTTCATTGGCTATATAATGTGAAAACAGCTGGATAGGGCGAGCACTAAAAACTGTAAGGATCCACTGTTAACGAGGGACATGATTAATGTTGATAATGAAGATAAGGTGTGGCCAGCTGAACAGATGTCTGCCAGCCTATCAAGATCTGTCGAGGTATCATGACAAAAATTGGCCAATATGTTTCTATTTCCACGGAGTTCCCCACAGAAAACTGTACCTGACTAAAGTCGAAGAATCAAAAAATGATTTGACTCAAATGTGACCAAATGGTCAGATCAACGATGAAATTGCCCACATTTCGTTCGGAAGAACGTAGTCCCCTAAAATATTGATAGAATTCGAGAAAATCATTCGAGTGGTTTGCCTAGTATTTTTCTTTGCGAATATTGTTAAATAGAAGACATGCCTAGATGAACCCGACAGTACTACTGTGTACAAACAAATCAGAATAATATATTTGATGGCTAATCAACGCAGGCATCGGTAATGAGAATAATTGTGAATGTTGCTCAAGATGGATTGCGCAGAATATGATAACATTGTTAGTCAGGTCGATATATGATGCCTAGAAATGATTCTGTCACTAGACGGCTGCATCTAGCTGCGAAAATCGCCCTCTATTTCATGAGGTTATGACCTCGTTCGATACGGTACCAAGGACAATCTGGGATCGTAACTCTTGTTACTTTATAGACGTCTGTTAAGTCATAACGCTGCTATATTATATCTAACGTGTATTTTGGGGAGTCTCCTTAGACGTCTAACCGGTTTAGCACACGGCTTCTCCCATGCTAACGTTTACCTTCTTAATATTTATATGTAATTGTTCATGTCTTACCATTGTTATGACCTATGCATTCAGCATCATTATATTAAGGAATCAATCAATCAATCACTATCGCTACTGTAACTGACTATTTATCTATGCTCAGAATTTCATGCGAGATACGTAGCTCTTCAGTGATATGAGGACACCCAATCAGAATATTAATCAAGGCTGATGAACACTACTGCTAATGCGCAGTAATCATGGCTGATGAACACTACTGCTCATGCGCAGTAATCATGGCTGATGACACTACTGCTCATGCGCAGTAATCAAGGCTGATGACACTACTGCTCATGCTCAGTAATCATGGCTGATGAACACTACTGCTCATGCGCAGTAATCAAGGCTGATGAACACTACTGCTCATGATTCATGCGCAGTAATCAAGGCTGATGAACACTACTGCTCATGCTCAGTAATCAGGGCTGATGAACACTACTGCTTATGCGCAGTAATCATGGCTGATGAACACTACTGCTCATGCGCAGTAATCAAGGCTGATGAACACTACTGCTCATGCTCAGTTATCATGGCTGATGAACATACTGCTCATGCGCAGTAATCATGGCTGATGAACACTACTGCTTATGCGCAGTAATCATGGCTGATGAACACTACTGCTCATGCGCAGTAATCATGGCTGATGAACACTACTGCTCATGCGCAGTAATCAAGGCTGATGAACACTACTGCTCATGCGCAGTAATCATGGCTGATGAACACTGCTGCTCATGCGCAGTAATCATGGCTGATGACACTGCTGCTCATGCGCAGTAATCATGGCTGATGAACACTACTACGCACTGCGCATTAATCGTCATGCATTGGCTTCATGAGGGAGCTCTTCGAACTGCTTCTAAAATAGCTTCTTCTAAAACCATTTATAGTAATTGAAGATAATAGGGGAATAATAGGGGTAATAAAAGCGGAACTCCCTACCTATTCGTTCTGTGGCAGTAGAATTTTCCCTTCTTCTTCTGAAATCAATAACATTTTTTAGGGCGACTTCATCGCTGAGGCAAAAAATCAATGACGTAATCAGCTCAGTTGGAATCACCTTCAACCACTTGTTCCAGAAGAACCTACATTCGGAAATTATACACACCTCTGTAGTTTACATTTTCCATATCTCAAGACCCATCAATGTTCATCGACACCGAGTAGGGATTTATTACGGCATGCACGCGAATTTCACGGAGAAAGTGTAAATGGTAAGACTTATATTCATCCATTAAGTGAAGTATACCCCCTCTCATGGATCTGAGACATGAGTCATTTGGTGCCGTACGCTTCAGAAACAGTGGCGTACGCAAGGGGGCTGCGGTTAGGGGTAAATCCCCCCTCCCTTAACCCATGTGATTATAATATTTAACCGAAAGAAGAACCATTTTTCACTTTTCCAATTCAGTAGATGTTTTACAGCTGCGTTCATCAAAATATTTCAACACGTGTTTCTATAGGGGCCCATAAACTACATTTATTGCCAAAGATACGTGAAGGCGCACTTCCCTCGGGTCCCGACCTCGACCCCCCGCCCACGATGATGTTTTATCAACTTCCTTCGTTAGTTACTTGATGGATTTTAAGGTACCCTGACTCTAACTTCTCTGATAGCTATTGAGTATGAAACTAACATGTGTTATGGGATATTCAATTTAATTGATAGTTAGCCTTGTCCTCAATCGTGTCGGCAGGAAGCGGTTGTTGTCGATTAAGGTCCAACCGGAGGGGGGCGAACTCACCCAACCCTATGGCAAAAACGCATTTCTGTTTCCTATTGTTCTGGATTGTTTATTCCTCTTCTGTCTCGCCTGAGCAAATTCCAGGAAGAGACTTAGAAATAATTTTGCCGTGTATTGTGTATGTATATGTTTATGTGTACGCACGACGACTACCTTGGCGCGTGCGTGCGTGAGATGCTGACCCGACCTCAAAACTTAGCAGTAGGCTCCGCGAACGTTTGATACAAGAGCAGTTGTCGCACGCCCCGATGCCCAATGGGTTGGGCCAACCCCGTGGGGTGGTGGTGCTGGGGTGTGCGTGCATGTGCTGCAGGTGTGATGCAGGCGCGCAGCAGTCGCGGTCGGGGCTGCCGGTTCCCCTGTAGCGAAAACAAGTACTTAGCTGGTAACCCTGAGCGCATCGATGGTGCGTATGCCTGTATGTGTGTACCGTATTGTATGTGTGTCCCATTTTTTTGTTAGAGGATTTCTCCGGAACAGTGTGGCCGATTTGATGAAATCGGTATGTAGTATCGGGGTAGGGTGAACACGACTGAATAGGTTTTCGGCGCAAAGTCAATATTAGGTAGTAGTAATTAAGTAACTTTTTTCATGTAATTTATTGTTAGGCTCGTTAGCAAGATGCGGATGAACGTAGGTGCTATGTGACTTGGTTTGGCACAAAGGGGCAGGATAGAAGTTAGATGAACTGATTAGAGTTTCAGCGTCAAATTACGTAATATAGGCGTTCTAGTAGTAAAATACCGCAATTAAGATTTGAGGTAAATGGAGGTCCATTCATCTTTGTGTCTAATTTGATGCCATAAGTCATACGAATCTGGGAGGTAGTTGAATATCATGAAACCTGGTGGGTATGTTCATCTTTAGTTCCGAACTTTTTCTTCATCCAAAAAAAAATTCAGAGTCACTGGAGGTCATGCAATGTGTCTTATTTTTCCGAAAATTTTTGAAGTGTGCCGATCTCATGAAACTTTGTAGGTATGTATGACATACCTTTACTCTCCAACATTTTTTTACTTAGACGGGAGGTCATTCAGGTTGTCTATTTAGCATAGTTCATTCCAACTTCGAAGTTTGTTAGATTTTCATGAAGCTTAATGGGTTGGCTAACCTCAGACCCCAGAAATGTAACATTGACGGGAGTCATGGGGTTTATGGCAGTGTGGTGTTATAATTTGCTTCATTGTGGTTCCTTGGCTATACAAGGAACACTGATCGCGCAATCAGGCGAGACACCGGGGGCGATCGCTGGTTAGAATTCCTCGTGAAAAATTGGAAGAAAGGAGGGGAGAATGGTCCGCCGTCCGCATTCATAAGAGAGGTGCCGCGGTCTCTGCGGAGAGTGTCTTATAAGTCTTTACTGTTGAATATCATATGCTCCCTGAGACCGGGCCACTAATCTACGACGTGGGTACCAGAGCCAACCTTAAATTTAGGAATTTCGTCGAAGATACCCCTACAGGTTTTCAATCCAGAAAGAATGTCCATGTATCTGGTTGTGTCCCTGCCTATCGGGTACAGTAATACAGAAGAAGCCTAAGTAAACAACAAAACAATGGATAAGGGAAGTTATTCAATGGTTAGTAATTCGTGGTATGCCGAGCACTGATCCGTACTATTAAAAGCATATTGATAAACTTCAATGTCCTCGTTTGGCCCCAAATCGTAGATTAAGAAGCGTACTAACGCCTATATATTTGTTTGTTACCCCGCATTCAGAGTGAATTGGAAGCATTTTGTTTTTAATTTAGACATCCAGCGCTTCATCGCATATAACCTCCGGCAGCAAGAACGATGGGAAGACGACATTGGAACTAACTCAAAATGATACACCCTCCGCATCTTTTTCGTTCCTCTTTTCTCTGTGCGATAC
Source organism: Sclerodactyla briareus (assembly GCA_026419785.1). Lineage (NCBI taxonomy): Eukaryota > Metazoa > Echinodermata > Holothuroidea > Dendrochirotida > Sclerodactylidae > Sclerodactyla > Sclerodactyla briareus. The sequence goes on along the minus strand of JAODTK010004555.1, from coordinate 53,598 downwards.
GGATCAATCACCATTTAGGCTAATGTACTAAAGCTTTGGGTTAGGACGATACCCTCAATTCGCTTGCCGTCCATCATCCCGTTGGCTATTTGATCACCTATGGCCATCAGAACTACTTTTTCCGAACATCTCGTCATCATGCATGGTTATTGTCCATTTATATTAGAAATATCGCCTATTGTGTCGTCCCAGTCATTTGAGACAATACCTTTTTTTTTTTTTTGAAGGAATAGTCGTTCGCAGCGGTCCATGCGCCTCCAGAAAACAGTAAAGCTTACATGCTGTAAGGATATAATCGGAATTCTTAATTTGGGAAAATGGTTCGCATTTGATAGTATGTATTTACGCATGCGGAGGACGCGTAGCCTAGGGTTACGGCTCGCGCATTCAGCATGGAGTAATTGTCATTTATATTAGAAAGATCGCCTTAATTGGTGTCGTCAGGTCATTTGAGACAATGACCCTTTTTTTTTTTGAAGGAATAGACGTTCGCAGCGGTCCATGCCTCCAGAAACAGTAATATCCTACATGCTGTAAGGATGTAAGCGAATTCTTAATTGGGAAAATGGTTCTAATTTGACGTTATAGGATTAGCATGCGAGGACGCTGTAGCATAGTGGTAAGGCTCTGGACTGTGATCAAAAGATCTGGGGTTCGAGCCCCACCAACGGGGTCTCTAGACAGGGCACTTATCCGTGCGTCTCTCCACCCAGGTGTAATTTGGGACCTGTGAGGTATGGCTTGTCGTACGCGATGACTCGATCGCTGCCAAACCACACATGCGTGTGTGGGATGAGCATACCAATGACTAGGGGTAATGTTGTGAAAGGCCTTGGCCATTAAGAAGCAAATATAATCTCCACATTACATTACTAAGTAAAGTAACAGAGAAAGAAAAGATTAACTAGATTTGAACGCATACACGCAGGCGGAGAGGAAGAGTTACGGACAACCATAATTACATTTTCAAACCGAATAATAGGCCGGGTTGACTTTGTCGTTCTTTTGAATGCGCACACAACCCTGTTCAGTTGTATACCTCAGGTCCATAGCAAGGTCCAATATCTCAGATTGATGACTACCCCTCAAGAGAAGATCGACCAAGTAAAACTTGAAAGAAAAAACAGTCTGCATCTCGAGACCCATGCGACGTCTCAAGTGTTATAGTCTTACAACGATGGTCATCCTTCATCAAGAAGGAAACAGGTCTCAAACCAAATTACCCTTGTCTCGAAGATAAAGTATTGACCCTTCATTCTGTGAGGTCTGGTGAAGATGACTAATATATGCCTCCTAACGAATGACCTTATGGTCATACGTGATGAACGGTACCCACGGTGTTGGGTATAGTCCAGTAATGAAATGACAAAATCGATGTAAATTAGGTGAAATAAGTCAATTTTCTGTCACGCATTACCTCTTGTTAGCCCGATAAAATTCTGTGCTGTGGGGACCATTACACGACTATAATTGATGCTGTGGGGACCAGCACGATAGAATCTAGGCTGTGGGGACCATACACGACTATAAGTCTATGCTGTGGGGACCATACACGACTTTAGGAGAGAAATAGACACAGGATCGAAAAACCTTCTCTAATTTATTCATAGTCGCACTCCATTCCTGGTTTATGTACGCACTCTACTTGTTTTATAACCCGGCCTCTATTTTGTTTAACGGCCTCTATTCAACGTAGTCGATAGATAGGTTAGCCAGCTGTCTTTTTTCTCTGTGCTAATGTTCAAGTATCAGGACAAGTTTGATGATTGCAGATTTTAGTCCAGGAACGCAAGCCTGACGTCAATGGTATTACAGAGTCGTGGTTGAACATTGATATTTCCACAGCCGAATTTCACCTTCCTGGTTTTGTTGTTGTATAGCAGAGAGGATAGATAGCTCTCCGTGGCTGGTGGTGGAGTTTTGGTGTATGTGAGGTCTGACTTGAAAAGTTTTGAGAAGGCCGATATTGGTGTCAGTTTTGTCACTCGTTTGTTGTGAAATTCCGCTAACTCATCTGGTATTCCCAATTCTTTATTAGTTGGCGTCGTGTACCGTTCTCCAAATAGCCCCGAAGACAACAACTCTTTTCCTTTCCGACCTGCTTTTCGAAGTTTCTGAGAAGAGTACAATTATATGTGATTTCAGTATCCCGATATTTTCTTGGTCTATGGGACTAGTGGCAGTCCATTGGGGGAATCTGCTGGCTTTTTTCAATGTCCGCAGGATTGTTTCCTTCTCAGCATGTACATTTCCTACCAGAAGCATATATTTTGATTTCGTTTTTGAGCAGTGATCAGAGTCTGTAGATAAGTAGAGATCTTGTGTTAGCTCGTGCAAGTGATCACGATCTTTTAGCTTTCAATGTGTCTTGTTCTGTCAATATCCCCCAGAGTTTAGAGCTTGTTCCTTGTTTCGCGAAGGGCCGGTGTGGATGGCATTTCCAGGTTTTTTAGCAAAGAGATCGATTTGGCATAAATTTGTTAAAAAGTACAATGCTGTTGACTCTTGGAATGGTTTCATTGACAAAAGTTAACGAGTTATTGAAAGTTTACGTTCCTTGGAGTAAAGTCGCAGTAAGAACAAGAGCCTTCTTGGATGAAAAGGGAAGTTTTTTCTGGCCATCACGTAAGACAACACTTATGGCGACTTTATCGTTTCTGGTACGGTGTCTGATCTGAGCATTTCAAGTGTCAGCAAAAGCTGTGTCCAGCGTTTAGTTTCTGGTGCTAAACTTGATTTCGAGAGCAGATTGCCTCTAACATCAATGAGAATCCTCGTTCATTTTTCTCTTATGTTAGGGGGAGCAAAATTCAGGACAGCATTGGTCCTTTTATAGATTCCAACTCGGTAGTAAAATCAATCAGCGATAGCCAGGAGATGGCTTAGGTTCTTAATAATTATTTCGTCTGTTTTAACCTCTGAGAACTTGGCCAATTTTTGGTGCCTATTTGTCGGGTTTTCTCCGCGGAGTATTGGTAATATGGTGGTGTTCGTCTGGTTAGTAAAGGATAAACTGCAGAAGCTCAAAAGTGATAAAACGCTCCTGGTCCTGACGGAGTTTATCCTTTCTTTACAAAATCCTTTGCCGACGATTTGGTCCGTTCCACTATGCTATTGTTTCAATAGACTCTACAAAACGTATTGTTCCGATATTGGAGGAGAGCAAATGTTTCTCCTATTTTCAAGAAAGGTAACGGTCTCTTCTTTGTATTAAAGGCATCGTCTTACTATTGGTTGCTGCAAGGTATGGAATCATCATTCGGTATCATATGGTTGATTATTTTAAAAAAAAACAATGAGCATAGTTGATTAGAGATTCTCAGCATCGTTTCAGGAAAAATCGTTGTGTTTGACTAATCTCTTGGAATTTGTGGAAGATTTTACATGTTCTTTTGACAACGTCAATGCTGTTGAATATATTTTCGCTTGATTTTAGTAAAGCTTTTGACAAGGTCCCTCATGAGCGTCTCTTGCTCAATTGGAGAGCTTTTGTATTGATGGGAATGTCCTCAAATGGATTCCGTGAGTGGCTTCATAATAGAAAACAACGAGTTGGCCTTAATGGGCGGTCGTCTCTTGGCACAGGTCACTAGTGGTTTTCCCCAGGATCGGTTCTTGGTTCGCCCTGTTGCTGGCGTATATTGACGATCTTTAAGTTCTGTTCATTTCAGGTTTAAGAAGTTCGGGACGATACTCATTTGTAGCGGGAGGTCGGTTCGAATGATTATGCTGCTATTGTTCAAAGGATCTGGTACAATTTCCAAATTGTCTTCCACTGGCAAATGTTTTTCAATTCGACAAGTGCAAAGTTAATGCATGTGGTTTTCACAATCGCCACGCTTCCTTCCAGTTTAAGGCCCGCAATATTCAGGAGGTGATTTCCGAAAAAGATCTTGGGTTTTGTTTTGATTCTTCTTTGAAACCTTCCAAGCATGTGCCGAAGCTGCTGAAGAGTTAATTGGATTCTTGGCTTGATTGACGTCACTTCAGTTCCTTGATAATGATATTGTTGGCCAGGCTGTTTAAGCAACTGGTTGAGACCGCACCATAGTATGCTGTACAAGTGTGGAATCCCTACTTTGGAAAAGACAAGCAGTAATGGAGAACGTCCAGCGTAGGGCAATTAGAATGAATCACTGTCTGAAAAATTTATGTTACGAGACAGATTTAAGGCGTCTCGGTCTAATTAACATGGAGCTGAGCAAATTCGGGTGACTTGATCAGGTTTTCAAAATTGTCCATGGACCTCGATGGCCTTTCTCCCACTACTTCTTTGAATTTTTCCAATGTTACTGCAAATAGAATCCACTGTCTCAAGCTTCGTGGCAAGTGCTGTAGATTGGACATTGTAAATATTTCCTGAAGTCCAGAGAGGGTCATGAGTTGGATTGTCTTCCTGAAAATGTTGTTTGCCTAAGAGTGTGATGCGTTTCAAGAACAGTCTTGATTTATTTTTTTTCAGAATCAGGGCGATTATTAGGTTCGAGTTTGGGTTCGGATGGGGGGTGGGGGGTTTGTACGGAGGAGTTTCTTGGGTGTTGTGGCTTCGGGTCCGGTTTAGAGGATTTTGTACTTCATGACCCTTATTCACTAAACTAAACTAAACTTATTTCTGTTTTCTAACGGCACCTATTCGTGGTTATACGGCCACTCTATCGTTTTATACGGGCTGATAAGCCGGGTATTAAATCCCGCTAATTTAAATAACATCAAACACCACGTACTAACTATAGTGTTACAACGTCGCATCTAGCCATATCCTCGGGAGACAAAACCTTGGCGCCAATCCCCCCCCCCCCCTCCCATCCTGCCCCTGCATCAACTTACCAGTAAACATCCGTTTGATGCACAGAGCGCCAAAGTGTGGTTGAGAATGGAGACGCCCCTTATCAGCAGTTTCATTAACCTCCGAAACAAGTATGGACGCGCCCTGTTACGTTGAATGCAATTAAAACTAAATTGCCGGCGCAATCACGGACATGTTTCAGCTGAGTTTCCTATGCTTTTAAACTAGGCTCTGTCATCAAATAACCCGATCGAGTTATTGAGAGATTGTTTCCCGTCCTTGTCCGTCATTATAATTGCTAGTAATAAACATCTTATATAATTATGTAGGGTCTGCAAACGAAGCCCCCTGATGGCCTCCTATATTTGTTAATAAAGTGTAAGCATCACCTACAGGCTAAAGTGTTGGTTAATATACCATCATATAAACAAAACCTTCACTTTTTTATAATCCCTGTACGGGAATTTAGCCGCTAAAAGGGTCATCAACGTGCGATTGCTTATGAAGAATCCATACTGGTGATCTGTATTCCATTCAAGTTTTGAAAGCGTTTTTTTTTTCCTACTTTTGAAGGGCGATCCCAATACAATGCTCCGGGCTCTCTACTGATGCGAGTACTGTAGTTCATTAATCAATTATCACATGCATGTTACTTTTAGTTTTTAATATATTTCCAGTAATGATATTCCCAAATCAGGGAACTGCTACTAGAGTAGCATTTCCCTGTTAAAATTAACTGTACGAGCTCTAATATTTATTAAGTTGTGTTTCATATATCATAAAGGAATCTTTATTTACTTCCATGAAACTTGAGAAAGCAACGGACGATTACTCTAACAGTTAACGTGACGAAGATTGCTGAGGAAAAATAATCACAGATTATCAACCCCCCCCCCCCCCGCGCCTACCCCCTCCCCGCTTCCTCGATTACTAACCGAGTGGCCCCATATCAGGGTACCCGACAACAGATATATCTAATAATTATATATATATATATAATAATAGATAATATATAAATATATATATATATCTATATAGTTAAATATGATATATTATATATATATATATATATATATATATTATAATATAGATATAGATATATATATATAAAATATCTTTTCTCTCGCAGTGCTAGTTTATTCAATGGCCTTCCTATTTCTGTAAGGTCAGCGGATAGTGTTAATGTTTTCAAATCTAGGCTGATAACTTTGTGGCTTCGATTTTCAGCTCCCTGACTTGCTGTCATGTTCTTTTAGGACTTCGTTTCTTCTTCGGGAAGCGCATTGGTATCTTTGTGTATTGCGCTATATATAATATTACCACTAATCATTATTATATAATATATATATAATATTAATATATATATATATATATATATATATATATCTATATATATATATATATATATATATATATATATATAATATAGTATAAGATATAGATATATATAAATAATATATATATAGATATATTATAATTATAATTATATATATATATCGCATACATATATATTTACGCTGTCTCTTTATCCCTGTTTCCCGTCGCGTTGAGTTGTAGGGTATATCCGTTCATGTCGAGGCAACAGGCACAGGCTGGGGTTTGTACAGATCGGTAATGGATGGCTGGGGGAGCTGTTACTGTGCGAAGCACCGGCATTCAGCATGATGGTACGTCCACTGATCACAAATGCAAAAAGGCAAAACTGCATTTGAGTCCTTGTAGGACAAATTCTTCCCAAGAGGAAAGGCAGCAGGGAAGCACGTGCCGAGGGCTATATCGTTGAATCTGGAACCTACTGTCGTGGGTGAGTTTTGACTGTTTAGGTTTCAGCTAAATTGTGTATCCAACACACGTTTCTTAAGTTATTGGTTAGGTAGTAGAATAGAATGTTACTGTGACCTACATCTGGTATTCCCGAACGCTTTGATTTTGTTTTGCTTGCGATTGTTCTGAATTAATCGACCCAATCGCGACCGCGGAATGCTGGTCGGTTGGTACCCGTTGTCTGTTACGGTGTGCCCCTTTTAAGATGACCACCCGGCGGTGGCGAGTCCCCCTCCGTTATGTCAGTTTTGTAGTAGAAGTTAAGCCATGTTTCCATGTGTCGTAATGAGCAGTGAAACGTAATACGTATGTCCTCTGCTGCATAGGAGGTGTTGATATTAAAAGAAGATACGATCAAAAGAACTGGGGGGGGAGGGAATTTACCAGCTGATGGGATATCAGAACACAGCGTGGCCCGCCAGGAAGAACGAGAGGGGGGAATGTACTCACAGGATGCGATGTGTTATCTCAGCGGTTCCGCGAAGGGACAGGATGGGCTTGTAGCAGTTCACCATTCAGCATATTCACTGTTGCTGGTTGCGAGATTGGTACAACGAGCGATGTGATGGTGGAGGTAGTTGGGAAATATGATTGGAGGTATCCATTGGGTGGCTTGTGTTTTTGGGTGGTTTGGGGCTGTTGATGTAGTGGGTGGTGTGTGGGTGTGTGGGGATGTGTGTGCGTGGTGTGTGTGTGTGTGTGAGTTTGTGCGATGCATGTGTGTGCGGGTTGCGTGTCATGTGTGCGGTGGTATGGGTTGTTTTGGTGTGGGTGCGGGTGTGTGTATGTGGTTGTGTGTGTGTGTGTAGTGTGTGTGTGAGGTGTGCGCGTGCGGTCCGTCAGATTTCGCTTGTGTTGTTCTTCGCAAATATCTCAAGTTTGAAGTGGCAAACATCATGAAAGTCACACAAACCCACATTTGCTCTCCTAAATAGACAATAATTTTGCGAAGTTTGTGGGATTTGTTGGTTTGAAACAACCACCAGTTTGGGCATACTTTTCGTTCACCGATTTTTCACTATTTTCTGAAGATTATGCATATTCCTAATGCTCAAAGGATTTTTAAATCTGTGACAAGGAATAAAGACACAAATTACTAATTTTTATAACAATCAGCCCAGAGAATAATAAAAATGGCATGTAGCCAAATTTGGGGCTTGTGAAAATATGTGCTTCTTAAATATATTTAGAGAAGGACAGAATGTTTCAAAATTTAGAAAGAGTACAAAATATCAAGGAATACCAGGATTCCCTAGCATTATGCTGGGAATTACCTTGAACTTTCGACGAATATTATATTATGAGCGGGGGGATGCGGTTTTCAGACATATTATCCATAAAATTTTCACTCTATGCAATGCAAGTTTTTCGAGATCAAAGTGGAAGAGATGTACAGTTACATTTCAGGTTTGCCGATGAGATCCTGAACTACGGGATGCCCGCTCTTACTCTCTAGTTGTGACTTTGATTTTCCAGATGAGTTCGGACTGGTTCCTAACGGGCAGCTCTTCACCAGAACAGCTGATCACAGGGAAGCAGGACGCGCTAACTAACGACGCTAGGGGACACTAACCGTAGGCAGAGCAGATCATCGACAACCTGTGCTTGACAGGATTCGAAGCTCTCAGGACCAGTTGAACGGTCCCAAGGTTCCTCATCTTCCACAGCTTCGGAGGAGGCACAGGGTTGGCTATACACCTCCCTCCTGATGCGATTCGGCTGTCTGTAGACTACGGCAAGAAGTCCTAAACTCGAGTTCGCCGTAGACGATAAAGTAGAGAAAGTACCAAGAATGGGCCCCGCAGGTATCTACAGCGGTGGTCGAGCCGTACAACTCTGTATATGACCACCCATACCAACCTCGAGCAACAGCCTGCGCTTTATGGTCGACAAGAGGCCAATCTACGATATATGTAACGCAAACTGGACTCGAACGCCGACCTACAATACTGAATAGACTGAAGGTCGATGTGTCTCCATTCACTGCATCTTGAGGTTTGACGGAGCGCCTCAACGTTAGACTAAACCGAGTTCCGCTAATATGTCCCTATCCCCCACGATCCACATCCTCTAGCGCATACGCTCCTGTGATCTCGACAGAGAAGGCCTATCTGAGCAGGGACTGTGCCGAGATCACAAACTCCCTCTTCGAGCCATGCACATCGATGGGAAATGTAACCCTCAGAACGGGAAGTACATGGCCTGTTGTCTCCTTTACGTGGAGAAGTGGTTCCAAAGGATGTCAACACCGCCATAGCCGCCTACAAAGACAAAGAGAACCATCCACTTCGTCGAGTGGTGTCCGATGTTTCAAGGCTGCATTAACTACCAGACGCCCACCGTGGTACCAGGCCGTGAACTCGCTAAAGTCCAGCGAGCCGTCTGATGTGAGCAAACACTCCGCTATACGCGGAGGCGGGGCTTCGCCTCGACCACAAGTTCGAACATTGATGTACGCCAAGCGGCCTTCGTCCAATGGTAGTCGGGGAGGGGAGGAGGACGGGGGAATCTCGGAGGCTACGAGAAGATCTGCGCTGCGTCGAGAAGGACTATGAGGTGGAGGTGGCAGCCGATTCTCCCGCAGAACTAGGAGAAGGGCGATGAGGATGCAGAGGCCAAGTTTTAATTATCACAGCAAGCACAAGTTATCATAACAGAAGCAGAAATCAAAGCGATGTAAACACCCAAAATAGTTACTAGTACACGCAAATGAGAGTGAAAATGTGTTTTATCAATATGGAATACAAATTTGTTGCCACCAAAGACCACCTTATAGTCCGTTAGTCATGTAGCGTATCAGTGCCAAAGAAAATCTCCATAATAAGTAATTTCAATCTTTACGAGACGATCAGGCAGTGGTTTCCTGAGAAAGCATATGTAAGACCCTAATTGTAATGTGTCGTCAGGCTATCAAGTTTATCAATCCATTATTTACTTTACTCCGTATATTTTAAAAATATTACCGCCATACCCGTAATATGTCCAATGTATACATACATGTAGTGAGGTTCGTTTGCCACATAAACGAGGTGGAGACTAATGTTGATGCCATTTTCCTATTTATCAACTACTACATAGAATATGGCTGTATGTTTTGAGCACGTTCACGGCTCGCTAGAATCTGACACTTGTCTGACAAATATCGAAGCTTCCACTGGTAATAGTCCGTCCCTGAGAACCGTGTTACGTAGCGCTCGCTTCAATGACTATGATGACTTAAGGACAGTCATCCACAAATTAAATGTCATAGATTGTGCATTGAAATTTATGCCAATCAAACTTTTGTTTTATGTTCGTAGCATGTTCGGTTCATAGTTAAGAATTTTTTGAAGAAATTAAATTTAATCCATGCTACGTTGGCATTTTCGGCAGTTCTGATAAACATTGGAATGACGTCATATCTACCTTCTGGAGAAAAGTTCAAAAATCTTCTTTTCAAACCTAAAATTGGATAGATTGACATCCATAAAAAGGTTGCCAGTTTGCCAAATCAGCAAATTAATATGAAATGTTGAAGAAGCCATATCTTCCAACCGAACATGCATAAACCGGGAACAAAGTGATTTGATTGATTTTTCATTCTCTTTAACATTATAACACTACGAAAGTATTATTCGGCTGGAATTTTCCTTTAACTAGGTTTGTCTGCCGTATCACCCACCGACGAGATGTATGACATTCATATCTGGCGATATACCAGTTTATTTGGGCTGGGCCAGCCTACTTGTGAAAATTGGAGTTAATGGTGGCTATGGCCACGTTGCAGTGTAGGGCCCAGAAACAAAAGTCCATCGAGTTTACCGATCCATCGATAATACACCAAAACGATTAGGCCAATAAGTGTCTAAAATAATCAACCAAACGAACCATTGAAATTACCAAAAACCGCAACGTGGGTATAGCTTCCACTATACCCTACCTTTGGGCGGAATGCACGCTGTGAATATATTATTAGCCCTGGTTTTCACCATGGAATGGGCATATTCAAAAGTACTTTTATATTTTTATATATTATTTTCGACAGTATTCATCAGAAACCTTCGGATCTTTTATCTGTGAGAATATACGTTAAAATGTTTCAAATTGATTTATTTCAACTGTATTAGATGTGCAATATACGCTCCATGTGCAACAATCCCGATGCATTCTTGGTTATAATTATTCTACATATTTTCCAACGAATCACACTGATTTCGCCATTCAATCATCCTTGACTAGCCAAGGCCTTCAGAGTAATTGTTTTAACACGCATGACATGATTTTTGTATAATTCATTTCTGCAGCTGAGGTTCTGGTTTGGACTCCGTTAGCTGATTAGGGATTCCATACTATGGGGATAACTGTGACCCGGCCGTAACTCGGTTATAATTAAGATTCAGATTAGGATTAAGATTCGGGTTATAGTCTTGTATCAAGGCAGCGCCTTCACACGACTATAGCGACTTAATCCCTAGCCATCCTTATGCATACTCGCAGTATAATTAGGAGCAGGCGCGTAGCCAGCCTCCGAAGGGGGGGGGGGGAATGGGATTGTTTTCCGATCTGTGCTGTGGGGATCGTTTTTTGTATCCCCGTCCCGTATCCCCGCCCCCCCGGTTCCCCTCTGCCTGCGGATAGTACTGACATGAGCGGGGTAAGGGGGCGAGAAACACTAACCATCACTTGTTTAAATTAGAGGGCCGCGGAGAGGGCGGAGCGGGGGCTTTTCCTCGTTTTTTCCTCTTCCTCGTACCTCACATAACCAACCCCCATTCCTCTTTAATGTTATGCCCATTTTTGGGCCCAGTCATTCTTGCAATTATCAATTAAATCCCAACTTCACTGGATTTGGGGGTTCCCCCTCCTCCATTTCGCGGTCTTCGAGAAATGCCTTCGATTAACCCCCCCCCCCCCCCCCCTTTTCCACACCTTCCCCATTCCCACTGGCTACGCCACTGATTGGAATCGATTTTATCCGAAGTTCATAGATTATTCACACATTCTATAAAAAAAAAGCTACATGTGAAGAAATAAATATTACTTCCACCTTAATAGCGTGAACGACTCATCATTGTCATGTGGGCTGCTCGGCTCCATGATTCTATCCCTAATATCCTACATCACCACCGGCTAAAAACTAGCCATTCCGCATATTTCCTCCTCCGTTTGGCTATACTGGAGCGTTGGACAAGAGAACATTTGTGGTTAAAGATAAAAACAGGGCTGACGAAATGGTACTACTGGGGTGATGCAGAACTTCAAAAAGACATTTCCCAGGCGTCAATCTCTACATTTGTGATCAGAATGAGGTCAGCAGTATCCAGTCACTTCTAAGATGTTTTTACAAACCTGTTTGTCTTTCGTGAATGTATATTCAATTCAAGCATATTTGCAAATTCCTAAATGCAATCCTCTGTGGGGATGAGAGTATATAGGTACATTAGCTCCGGCATTACACATCGCCGCCATAGCCAACATGAGCCAGCGATCAATAGTCAAAGTCAGCGAAAACAAATGCTCTAAAAATGAAGCAACACATGGTGGCCGGGGGAAAAAACAAACCCGGTAGTCTGGTAGGGCGATGACCCCAGCATCATGTGAAGGCCACCAAAATAATTATAAGGCTGTGTTGTGGTTTGATGATTGAGCTTCCCACTGCATGCTTGCTAGCGCCCTTGTGCATAGTCTCTCCCATTGTGGGACAGGGCTGTTTTCCTACTCCTATGCGGCTGAGAGGCACAAAACGGACTGAGCAGTAGATCCATTTTAAAGATTTTTCCAGCGAACACAAATTAGTCTTGTTTGAAAACATTCATTATGTGAATGGTTTAATATGTTATGGTACAAAAACATTTAACACTTATTCGGTATAGTAATTCTATAAACAATATTAGAACGTTGAAAACTTGTTACGGCCCATGGAAACGTCCTTAAAACGGTCTCAAAAAACACCACATTAACGTCATGAACAATCTGCAGGAGCGTTTTTCTAAATGTCATGAAAACGTTTATGTTGGTCGGGCGAGGTATGATTCGACTGATGGATTCGAATCCCAGCCAATTACATTGAATGTTAGGCATACAGGACTCTAATACTCACTGCTCGCTATGGCAGTTCTGACCAGAAAAGCATCAGTTAGTTATGAACAAGTGGGAAAGTGTATTAGACGATTTCTCGGAAACCACAATTGAAGGTACGGTAGTTCATATCACCGCAAGTTTTCCCTACTGACACTACCCGAGTTCATAAACCGGCGGCGCTTATTGCTATTCGCATTTAAATATATACCATTTACGAACTTTTTGCTCACATACTTATCCTGTTTGTTCTCATTATCTTTGGAGACCAGGGCCATGAAAACAAAATGAAACCGACTAGATCCGCCCAGCGTGAGCACACTAAACGTTCTATCACGCAAAATCCATATTAGAAGGTGAGGGATATACTTCCGCCAATAAACAGCTGCAAAAATGGTACGTAAATTGTGTCGCATCGTCCCCCGAAGAACGTGCAAGATGCAGATAACTGGGGACACGTGTATTATATCTGACATTCATGCCACTCACTATTGCACCTATGGAGCTATTACGTATTATAATGCCATCATGCCACTCACTATTGCACCTATGGAGCTATGTACCTATTATAAGCCATCTGCCACTCACTATTGACCTATGGAGCTATTTACTGTATTATACGAACATGGGGAGCAAGCAGGCATATTCATGAAACATTTGGAAGAGAGAAAATGACCCCTCAGTGACACTGAACGACAAGCATGCATTAGCAGTGTGACATTATATCAGAATCATACGTTACTCGTATCCGTTCAAATTGCAAGGAATGCTGCGGGGACAAGTTTTAGGAGGCAAACAGGGAAGTGCGAAGAGTGCAGTTATCGGCATTTCAGTGGCGTCCCAACGAGGGAAGGGGGGGTGGACATGACCCAAGTGATCAGAGAATAATAATAAAAAAAAAAGATTTTTTACAGTTCAGTGAGAGGTTTGGCAGCTGTTATGTAACAAATATTGCAGCCGCATGTGTCTAGGGGCCCATAAACTGGACTTATTTGCCATAGGGAGGGTGAGGGCAATAAGTGAGGGGCGCACTTCCCTTTGGGGTCGTCCTGGCACACCCCCCCCCCCCCCCCAAGACAATCTGCTGGTAGGAGCTTCACGATCGCCTTCTAACACGGGCGCGGGTGACATTTTTTAGCTGCGGGGTACGCGGTCTCTACAAGTCATCATGTCGCCCGTCCGTCCATTCTGTTCGTGACGTTCATTACGTAACTCTGAACGTACATGCGATCAGGTGCAAACTTGGTGAGGTGGATGAATGAAGCATGCCACTGGCCTAGGTGAGAACATTTTTGGTTTGCATAATGTGATGAATTTTCAATGAAATCCAATTATTCACCCCAATAAAGTCTTTCATCACTGATCAAAAGAATTGGTCGTGAACTAACAAAAGTGATTAGTCTAGCTGGTGCCTCGTTTGATCAACTATGACTAACTCTACGTTAGTCCAATCTTTTTTTTTCTGATACTAACCTATGTTCGTCGAGCGCGTTATTCCAGCTAGTTGGACTAATATACGGTTAGTCTATCATGTTAGTCAAGCTTGCTGGCTAAACTTCTACTATCGATAGACAAACTTATGCCTAAGTTTTGGGTTAGTCTATCTGGTGCCTCTTTCGAATACTTTTGACTTACAGGTTAGTCCAGGGAGCTGTTGACTAATTGCTTGACTAACTGCGACTAATGAGGATGATTACATAGATTGCTGGAATGGAAGCCTTCTTCCGCCATGCATCATGACGAATGCAGGACATATACACAGGAGTACTAAGTATAGCAGCCTCAGATTAAAAACCACAAAACAAAACTACTCTCGGTAGGCCTGTATTGATTTGATTCAATATACAATACATCGGCAGGATTGAGCTCGCAATTGTGTGTCGCCATCCGGTATGACGGAAACATAACACTGAGTGTCCTATGAATTGTGCATTCATTAGTCCTTGAGAAGGAATTGTCCTTATCATATATTTACACCAGCAGCTCCTCAATTCATTGGAATGTCCATTAGGCAAATCGGAAGAGAAACAATTAGCGACACGAGAATGAACAATCAAGATGCTAAACTTGAACAAAATGATCGACACAACTTGAATTACTTAGTACTCGGCTCCGTACTGCTGGGAAGGCTATGGGGTCAATGTACCAAATGTGTTGACAAACGGTGAAATCAACACGACAGACAAGAGTCTAGATTAAGAAATAACATACGGACACACCTCGGTCTCTAATTTGATAGAACATCACTACGTTTTGTCACTGAAGGCGTTGATGTAGTTGGATGCAAGCAAAAATAAATGTAAGAATCTACATACGAGCTGTTCATTCAAGTTTCAATGCGGCAACCCTATCATGGTCAAGTCACGCTCCTATCACATTCAAGGACTGTTTGTTTCTCCTCCCCGCCAAGTTGTAGTATCGCGCTAGGTTAGTCAAACAGTTAGTCAATGAGTCAGTCATGTTCATTCCCGCAGACAGTATCGCTTTGCAGTCAAAGTGAGTCTATCGTATATTTTTATTTAGTCTATCCATGGTCTTGCTCACAAATATTTCACAGCCAAACACACCGGTAAGTCAGGCTTACACCGAACGGGATTTCCATCTCAAATGTTAGTCATTCTAGCTTGACTAACCTACTAGACTAACTATTGCTTAGTCCATCTAGATTTTGACTAACTTTGATTAACAGTGATTCGTAACTTCTGAACCGTAAGATGCAATCAGGTTGAAACTTGGGGGTGGATGAAGCATGCCACTGGCTATAGGGTGAGTTACATTTCTGTTTACATAGTGGGGCTAAATTTTAATTACATCCAATTAATTGACCGCCAATAAGTCTTTCCCCGTCTATCAGCCTCTTTGAGGCTGTGAGAGAGGTTGTGTACATTAGTCCCTGCCTCTGCAGGATTTGTTTACATTACTCCTACAGTAAGCTTATCATTAGCCAATGGGATTATGGGCCCCCCCCCTCCCCCCCCCCCCCACCTAGATGCTTTTTAATGGTAACTGTTGCCTTGTCTGTATATTGCCTCTGGAGTGGTCCCACTATAAAGTTCAAGCAATCAATGTCAATTATTCATTCTGTGGGAAGTGTGTTTCCACTAATTCACTGCCACAGGCTTAGAATGAGTTGTCTGCGACTTGTTGCTGGGCAACTGATAGCAAATATTGAGGGCCCTGTGTAGACATGTTTTCCAAGTCATTAAAAAAAAGAAAATTGTTCTTACAGAATGTCAGTAGAGGTCAGTTAATGTGAACAACAATAAAATGTGGAAGGCGAAAAACATGTGCAATGTATTCGCCCAGAGGGAATTTGCTGTCCGCAGCTTACCAGACTTTCCCGACTTGCAGCTTGTTCGTCTAGAATACAGGTAAGGGCGCCGATGCCGAAAGTCGATTGCACTGTCCAGCATGTAGACACTAAGCAAGGCTACAAGAGATATGACGGTATCGTTCCCTCTCGACATCCTTCATACCAGCTTCAATTCGGTTAACTGTCCTAATCATCGCCTTATAATAATATTTCGACTGCTTTCAATCGTGACACAAACATCACCGCGGTTGCTTTAGCCTACCTTGAAATTGATGAGAAATATGTGGGCTTCCGGGGGTATCCTATAGACCTGCCGAGAGGTGGACTATATCTGCTCGGCCACACTTGTCTATGATCATATACTCATCGTCTAAATGTATCACACGGGTCGGTAGCCTTGGACTTTGAGAAAGTGAGATTCCATGAAATAGGCAGAAATGCAGAATGGATATATGGTCGCCGCGGCTGTATAGTGCGCCTGTTGACAGAGTTGAAGAGCCACATATTTTGGATGAGTTAGTGGCAGCAACCATTCTTCATCCAAAAATTAAACTATTGAAGAAAAGCACCTTAAAGATGGGTAAAATGAACACTCATCCAACAGCTAAAAGACACCGTCAGTGCCAGGGGTTCTGCTCGATTAAACGATGAGCCGGTTAGGGTTATAGTTTGTTGTGTTGTTTTATTGGGGGGGGGGGGGGTCAACGAAGAAAAATACATCACGGAATATGTTAACCATATGCATGTATAGACTATGAAAAGGTTGTTCGTGTGAAGGCTTAAGAGGCTTGAAGCCACATGGTCAATGGGTACAATTAGAGAATGTTTGTTTGAGTTATTGCGCAATAATTGATCACGAATGGACAAAAAAAAGCAAACGCAATCGTAAACGTCTGGTAGCTGCGGGGGCAACTCTGCATAGGCCTAGGGTCAGTAAACGGATAAGAAATCTTTTTTTTTGTCATCCCTGACATGCACTCCCAAACATCCCCACTAAACATCTCTCCTCTTGCTGCTAGAAATCCCAGTTATGGTAAATCTTGACAATGAAACCCTTGAAACAAACCATTGCAAACTGAAACCCAACGGAACGACGAACTAAGAATGACGAATGTAGAGATGCTAACCCGGGCTAATAAAAAGTGACACATCACCACATAACAACAAAGATGTGAGGATGACGTACAATCATCAGTATGTCACTATACGTCATCGCCTTCCTGCCTTCAGGTAACACTGCTGATCGACAAGGGGACAGAAAGCTCATCTACGTGTGAGTAATCTGCTTATATTCGCTTGTCTGCGACCATAGGCCACACGCGGAGGAGCGTAAATCCATCAGCTGCGTGTCAGCTAGGCCTTGGGGGTATCGAGGGTGGTTTAATTTCTGGATGATACAGACGAATGGAGTCGATTGGATGCACATCATGGCTGTATTGGAACAGAAAATAAATAAGCACTATTTTGTTGAAAAGGAATAGAGGTCAAACAACGGGACGGAACAGAAGAAAGCAACTTGAATGGAGTACACAAAGCTGTGTAGTGGTCTGAGCCAGAGCGGATTATATCAGTGAGGCGAACCTCCCGAGTTCGAAGCATTTACGTTCAGGCAGTTATGTGGACGGGGGTTAGGGTCCTCAGCGTCACGGAATCGCGAGTTGTTTGGGTTGTTTCGACCGGGTATTGGCAATACGTTTCGTCGATTTAGCTGGGAAGTCACGTTGGACCTGGAGCAACCAGTCGGGGAGGAGAACGCGACATATACGCGGAGCGCCACTCCAATCAGAGCACAATCCTTAAAATGTCGGGTTTTGATATCTCTAAAATCACCGGAAATAGCATTTCCTGTGCCTCGAAAATGACATTAGCTTTCAACATAAGAAGTATGTATCTCTATCAGCCCTCCGAAATCTTAGGCGTTAGCGCATTACCTCTCCCACCCGAGTCTCTAAGTTTGATCCCATTGACATGAGAAACTGAGTAAACCTGTCCGCCCTGAAGAAATCTTCAGGGTTCAAAGGGGCTCGCCACTTGGTAGCGCCCTCTAATTCGTCATTTTTTCCAGAGTTTGTAGATTTCAAAGGAAATGCATGTGGGGACAGCACATTTGGTCCCGAAGGTCATTCGAACTTTTAAGGGTCGCTAAAGGCTGGGATATGGTGTTTCGTGGCGAATGTATGTCTGGTTCCTGTCTAGAAGTCTCCTGCATGGATCTCTTTCTCCAATTTGTTTGCGTTTTATTCCAGGGTTTGTTCAAGAAGACAAGTAACCCTGGACGAGTACCCCACCCCCATTAGGGTTAAGGGCATAAACTACATGCACGGGGGTTAGTGGTCGACAAACATTCAAACGGCCTAGCTGTTGGACTTTTCGTTAATGTCTTTATCTGTATATAGACAGACTTACCTGTTGGCAGGCGTACGAACTCTATGGTAAATACCTCCAAAACTGTCCAACGAAAACAGATCTGAGGAGTGCTGGTTGTTCAGGGAAACGATAAATGCAACCGATTTTAGGTACCTATACGGTATACCGGTCCGAGAGAACTTGAACCACACATAGTCCAATGCCGAACGCGAAGCGCGCATGTACTAACCGTTTTGAATAAACGCTGCAATTTGTAATAGCTGGCCCGTTTTATAAAACTGGCCCGTTTGTAAATAGCTGGCCCGTTTTGCAATAAAAGTAGCCGTGTGTAATAAAAAAAAGCTAGCCCGTTTTGTAATAATTTTATGGCCCAATTTGTAATAAAAAAAGCTGGACCGTTTTGTAATAACAACTGACCGCAATTTGTAATAAAACATTTTCTATGTAAACACTGGGCTGGTACGTAGGGAACTCCGGACAATCCCATTATCATTTACAGTAAGTTTCTCTATAAGCCTGAGAGAGAGAATCGAGTTGCATGATAAGCAGCCGGGGGAGCAAATGCAAAGTGTTGATTATCTTAGTCCGAAACTTCTTCCAAGTGCGATAAGTTTTCAGTCCGAGACCTCGTCATTCCGAAAAAATAACAGAAAAACCAGGTTTTCAGTCCGACAAGTCTTCAGTCAGAAAGTAGGAAACCACGTCGTCAGTTCGAAAATAAAATTGGCGATTTCAGTCCGACACACCTTCGGTCTGACCAATCTTCAGTTCTGAAAGTGAACATGTCGTAGTCGGAATATATAGACATTTTCGTCCAACACGCTTTCGTTCCGACAATCTTCAGTCCGAAAACACTGACTCGTCGTCAGTCAGAAAAATAAATAAACGGGTTAGTACGACAAGTATTCAGTCCAAAAACAGCAATCCATCGTCAGTCCGAAAAAATCAATAAACGTCTTCATTCCGAAATTCAAATTCACACCCCTTAGTAAAATCACATGTAAAAGGTATAGTCAGATAAACAATTCTGCGACCTTGAAGGGAACAAGGTCTTCTTACGATAAGCTTGCCAATTAGGACGTGATAACGATACGGTTTCACTATCGCCAATATACAAAGCCGGAGTTGCGGATAAGTAAATTAATGGTTTATCGTCTGAGCGGATTCCTCCATTTGTTCGTGGGGGTTTATGCCAGTTTCATGAGACAATAATACGAAGACGCAAACAAAACCACAAAAGGTTGCAAGGCAGGAACTAGTTCAGATTTCCAGCCTGAAATATGCTTAGATTAGGTGGCATTAATTATAATAATTGTTTTTTGTTTTTTTTCAGGTGATTTTTTACCTTGTCAATTTTGATGGTAGATTCAGGAAGATGTTAAAGGGACTATGACGTCTAGTAAGCACGCTACGGCGCATGACGGCGGAATTTGTCCGATTATATCAATGCGTATAAATCGCTATACACAAAGTCAATGTAGCAAAACTCCGCAGTATGTCGTTGATTAATAATGAGTGAGTTATTACAGATTGCGGCAGTTTTATTACAAACGAGGCCAGCTTTTTTAGTGACAAAATCGGGCCAGGAAATTATCGCAAAAACGGGCTAGCTTTTTATTACAAAACGGGCAATTTATTACAAAAGGGCCAGCTATTACAAAAGGGCACAGTTTTATTACAACGGGCAGCTATTACAAAATTTGCAGCGTTTATGACAAAAAGGGTCAGGAACGCGCATTCGCTGGTTCGTCCCGTGACATGGTTTAGAATTATTGTCTTCGGTTTGGGTTCAACAGAGATGAGCGCCTTAAGGTCAGCGCACAACTGTTAGATTTGTTGCATTGTTCCAGGACCAGTACCTTGCGACTAGGTTACGAGGCTGTGCAAACCTCTTGTTTTTGCAGTTGTCGATGCGCGCCATTGCCTGACATCGGTGCTCCACAAGAATGTCGTGTAACCTCTCCAGGCCTTGAACTTATACCAAAAACGACGGGGTTCTTCTCTTTATTCATATCTGCAACTACATGTTCATGGATGCTCGCAATCTCATGATATTGAGCCCACAAACGATTTCGTTTTGGGCCTTGAACTGACCTCTATAAACGATAGGATTCTTCCTCTCCGCGTAAGCGAGCTAGCAGCCTATACGTGCCTAATTCGAACTTCATTAATGCTCGAGTTTTTATGATATCGTGCTCACAAGGCAGTGTCACATACCCACCACACACAAGGTCCACATAGACCATACCTGAGATATCCTTTATTGACTTCAAGTAAGTATTTCCTTGGTTGCATGGCATTTCGCGATGAGCAATAAAGCGACGGGTCAACTTTTCTTGAGATGACCCTCTGAAACTATCATTCAAGAAGTAGCGCGGCCTGCGTGTGTTCGAACTGCATTAGTGCATGTATTTCTCTGTGGTCGCGTTGAAGAACCTGATCCAATCAGAGCAGAACGCAAATCCAATCATCATAGGATGTAATCTTACTGACATCGAATCGAATCTCAGCAGTTTCATTCCGGTTTTATTCACACGTCAGACGTATGAAAGCTTGAACGACGCGTCCCTGACCGGGTCTGTGACACAACAAGAATGATATAGTCGGAAGCTTGAAAAACGCCCAGATCTATTTAGACAACTCTGTCCACATCCCTCAAATGCCACGATAGTGGGATAGGTTGTGTTTCTAAGCGTTTGAAAGAGATAAACTGCACATTAACATTAGGGTACAGCTGAAGTTTCAAGCGA
The DNA here is from genome assembly GCA_026419785.1 of Sclerodactyla briareus. Classification (NCBI taxonomy): domain Eukaryota; kingdom Metazoa; phylum Echinodermata; class Holothuroidea; order Dendrochirotida; family Sclerodactylidae; genus Sclerodactyla; species Sclerodactyla briareus. Next base: position 32,501 of record JAODTK010004555.1, on the reverse strand, counting down.
GAAGTAACAAGAGCACCAATGGTGCTATAGCTCAAGCGACACATTGCTAACAAGAGACTAATATGGAGTTGTGTTAAATGAACCTGTGGGTTTGTGACCTACTCAAAACACTATCAAGAACATCCAACTGGTCTTGTAAGGAGAGATGCATTTTTTGTGGAGGGGAGGGGTGCGATATTTTACACAATGCTTGATCGAATGTTTTATTGCTAATGGCTGATTTAAATGTCTTATTGCTAGTGGCATTTTGAGTGAAATAAGGTGAACATGTGAGGGAAGCACCACTTCATCATCCAGTTTTACGTTGCGGTTTCACTTCTAGTGGGTTGGAGGCGGTTCACATACTGTATCGTGGACTATACTAAGTCGCCATCTCTAACTCTCAGTTGGTAGATATCTGAGGGATTTTCTTTCCGAATCACCCACCCACCGCCAACCACCCAACCCCGGGTCTTCATTGATCAAGTTTGCACAGGTGCCCTTGAAATCATTGCTATGTTTTTTCGGAACCATCTGAAGTCCACACCCACCGAGTTTCGTGTAAATCGGAAAATTTATTTTATTCGCGTAAAACCCGAAAGTAGAGGGCAGCAATCATGACACAAAGCCCACTTCCGAGATTCACCAGGGTGGACATGATTACCAAGTTTCGGATCAATCAAGCATTAAAGACTTATTGTGCTAGTAGAAAATCTTCTGGCGGCAGACACGATGGACGCGGCGGGCACGGATGCTGTGGTTACGGGGAAGGTAAAACCATAATAACCCTAAAGTGACAATTTGTTGGCCAAAACAACAATTGCAACAATTGATAGTCTATTATGCCCTTTTAATAAGGGAAGTAACATTTGATGGAGGGAGTGGGTGGGTGAAGTGACTTTCGCCCTGTTCAAAATTCGGCCGACTCGACCACTTTATCCAAAATAGGAATGATTCGAGTGCTGATTTGACTGAAGTTCTTCTTGTTGATGAGGGATTGGATCGAATTGCATCATTTCAATATCATCGATGCCTATTCTCTCGAATATTTCAAAGGCTGAATGAAGCTTCAATTTCATCTACATTGCATATGATGCGTTGCCCAGAACACTACCAAAATAAAGTGGCAGCGCGCATGTAAACTTCACTCCAAGTAGTCCCACGCATCTTTCAGATAGTATAAGCTCAGTTTCTAAGAAGCAGGAAGGTCACCTCCAGGCTTGAAGAGATGCAACACAGATAAGATGGGATAAATTCTGAGAGATATAAACACCTGACTGTATGATTGCCTCACCCAGCAATTTTGCATATATATGAAAACCACAGGCCTAGACATAACCTTGGGTAGAGGTGGTTCACCGGCTGACGAGGCAGACATCTTTCAGCTTGTAGCAGGAGAGACAATTTGTAGATATACACATAATGACCCATTAGGCCCCCTGACCTTCGAACTGGACCTTATGTGGCTAAGGATGTCCCGCTTCCCAAAACAATTACAAGTTTTAGGTGAAGATCCATAAAAAAAAAATGAGCATTCGGGGGGCAAAATAGGCAAGGTTTACAGATTTCACTGTTTAACCCTCATGACCTCAGACGAGATTGTATCGACAATCTGAATACAAGCAAAAGTAGTACCACTTAAGGAACAATTTCCACCCGGGACAATTCCCCCTCAACGGAATGTTTTTATTGGCCCAGACAGAAAATTAGGGTTGGTTTTTTTGCCAGAATTAGGGGTTTGTTAGGGTTTCAAAGTTAGGGTCACGGTTGGGGTCGGGGATTTGGGAATGGTCCGGGTGGGAATGGTCTGGTGGGAGGTGTCCGGCAACCGTTTTTTGAGGAAAATGTTATGCACTTTGTAGGAGATACATTTTGAAATTCTGCACACATTGGCCCATTGTGCCTTTGACCGCTGAGATCAATATGTGCCCAGTAGTAGCTCGATGCACATTGTGTCCACGTTTGGTAACATCCATAAAGACCGAGCGAACACAGGCCAAGAGGCAAAAGTTGACGGAATAGATACATACAGTAGATAGACAGAATGACATGTGGACCACAATCGCTCAACCAGCATAGTTGGTTTTAAAAACGTTCATTTCTGTCCCATCACCCCCCCCCCCCAACCCCTTGATGTCAACATTTGTCCAACATTGGCGTGCTCACAGGTGGTTCTTCCCGCTATTTGAGATGGAGACCAGAAACTCCATGTCTGAGTCAATAGCATCTAGGTCAGTGTCGATTATAGCTCTATGCTCTTTGTACGTATCGCTCTTGAGCTGTTTTTGTTGCTGGACTTTTTGCAGCTCCTTCCCCTTCTCCAAAGAAAAAAAAAAAAAAATTAACTGACCCCTAGGAGTCTGTGAACCCTCCGTTGAGTAACTCTGATCTACTCCACATGACTAACCTAAATGCCAAGTGTGAAACTACATCTTTGAACTGAACAGTGGTTACATTTAAAAGGGAGGGGGGGGGGAACAGAGAGAGACACACAAACATTTTACAGCTTAGTCATAGACTTCGTGTTTGGGAGTAGAAGATGAACACATTAAATGACAGAGCATTGAGGCCCTACATAATTGGGGGTTCAATTGGCGAGCCCCCCCACACTATATATGCATACAATAGCATCCATGACTACAAACTGATCAAACTGAAGTCATGTCATGGTTGCCAACATTAACAACATGAACACTGCCTGGTTAATGATAATGTCAAATTCTTATAAGCGCTTTACCACCGAAGTGCTCTAAGCTCTTTACAGACATTACCCCGTCATAGGAACCAGTCAGGCAATCCGACAATCCGGACGAGGTATACCGCGGCAGCTAATCAGCGCCAATTGTGTTCTGATACCTCAAGGTCCCCATTTGTACACCTGGGTGAAGTGAAGCAAGCGGGATAAAGTACCCTTGCTCAAGGGTACAACGTGGCAGGCTCGAACCCACAACCTAGAGTTACAAGCTCGACGCCTTAACCAATTAGGCCACCACCCTAAGCCACCACGGTTATATCCATTCGGAGGGATAGTGAACAAACCAAGAAAAATGAGATGCTTGAACAAGTTACATTTCAATACCAAACTTCTCAGTATTATTCAGCAATCACAGCATTAATGAAATTTGGGTCAGATAAGTACAAAGAAAGATCAGTATTACAGACATCAAAATACACCGCTCCGTGATAAATACACGATCAACATTTTGCCAGTCAATGGTGCGGTTATAGAACTGAATAGGTCAACACAAATAATGCAAGACACAATAGTGGGTGCATCCCCCACCCTCATTTCAAAACACGAAAAATATTACCAATGTTAATATAGTGTATTGGGGCAACGGCATGTTATCTGAGATATCCATTCACGGGGGTGAACAAAGAAAAGCAGAATATGGATCCATGACAAGCAGAACCACTGAAAGAACAAGAACTGAAGTAGCAGTTGCATGTCTCACTGAATATTTGAAGAATTTTTTTTCTTTTAAGAGTTTCTTAAAACTGGGGGTAAATACCATTAAGCATTTGCCTTGAAATGGTGGTTGTATAAGTATTGCTGCTTTAATGTGACCCTTGGTCAGAAAATTTTGCCTTATTAAACTGGAGCAAACTTCAGTGTCTTCAGTTAATTATTAAATCATGCATGCCAGAAATTACAAATTTGGTCTTTGTGAAATGCTGACCTACGCCTGGAACCCAGTGTGAAGCACCTGTCTGCTTTGCCAACAACAGTTCAAAAATTAGAAGGCTGATGACGGAATACATTCTCTACAATGCATTGTGTCAAGAGAGTTTTGATAAAAAATAAGCCGATTTTTAAGCAAAGGGCTAACAATTAAACAAAGGTTCAAAAGGGAGTTATTATTTGGCAGCACCTAACCCAACTGTACAAAACTCAATACAAATTACTTGAAGAGCATAATAATTTCAGTTAAGTGTTCTTTGAATAAGCTCTGAAGTTAAGAGCTCTGAAGAGTAGTCTCTCAAAATTACTGTATGTATATGAGGTGAAAATGGGTCAAAAGCGGCACAAATACAATCAGTGTCCAGAATCATTATTAGGGACCCTATTCTGAAGCGAATGGCTCATATTGCACACATGAAGCTCATAATGATCAGCCAGTTTAATGCTGCATTATTCCACCATCTCCGGTGAGTGAACGGTCATGGCAGCTTGCATGAACCTTTTTCTAGAGAGAACACTCCTCATGTAAGCATGACCATACTCCATCTCCCACAGACTTAGATTATTTGGCTTGCCAAGTTTGATATGATCCTGCCTTCCAGGAGGAACTCAGCTACTCCGTGTATGGGCTAAAAACGCCAAGCTGGAAGACTCCAGCCCCTCATCTAGTCTTGTGTTGAGGCGATGATACTTGATATTCCCGATTACCTGCTGCTTTATGTACTCACTCGCGGAATTTCTGCATTGCTCTCCCGTGTTTGTGTTTGTATCATCGTCTTGTCCAAATTGCAATCCACGCTTTCCAATATTGGAGGGACCATCCCCAACACTGATAGGGAACACCCCCCCCGCTCCGGGTATTCAAAAATGTTCGTGTAATGGTTGGACGTAACAGCTGTTTACCCCACATGTGACATGGAGGATTGCTGTTTAGCAGTTGAACAATTCAAACATATCTTCTCACATGACCATTCCCACATTTTGGTAATTTGGACAAGACGTTTTTACATTTCAGTCAGTCCGGGCTGCATATTTTTGGTGTATACATATAAGAGCACAATCCAGCTTCAAGAAGGGCTAAAACAATAATCGTCTTTATACGCAAGACTAGCTCATGCAAGCTAACCACAACTTAACATCCATGAATTGAGGAACAGCAGAAAGGTTACTGTAACAGAACCTAAAACTGAACAACAATTTTATTATCTGAGCAGGGTTTCAGAACCTTTACCTCGTGGTTGGAAGCTGCAGGTGTTAACCACTAGACCATATGCTCATCTAGTGGTTAATATGGTGATATGGTATAGGTTGACAGTAATCTCCTATGAATGCTCTGGCGATGATTTTTGATGTGATTGTCCTTTCGGGAACTCACCCCCAAACCCCCTTTATTGCTATAAGAATGCCAAGCTGGCAGAAACAGTCCAGTGCATACGAACCTAACATCACACTTAACGTCCATGGTTGAGGATAGCAGAAAGGTCATTGCAACTAGGAAACTGGTCGACAATTTAAATGTCTGAACCATGGTCTCGACCCCGGGACTTTGTGGTTGGGAGCGGCAGGTGTAACCTCTAGACCATACACTCATCTAATGGTTAGTATTGTTTATATGGTTTAATAGGTTGACAGTAATTTACTATAAATGCTCTGGCAATGGTTGTTGATGTGTCCTACCTCTGTATGAGATATGAAACTAGCACCCCACATGATGTTCATGATCGAGGGATAGCAGAACGGTCAATGCAACCCAGAAACTGGACGACAATTTAAATGTCTAAGCTGGGTCTCGGAACCGAGACCTTGTGGTTGGAAGCTGCAGGTGTTACCCACTAGACCCATACGGTCATCTGGTTAATATGGTTTCGCGTTCCAGGAAGTGTTACCAGTAACTTTTGATTTGAATTGAACCTATGAATGCTCTCGACTGGCAAATCTTAATCATCACTTAGTGGATCATCTGGAATTCATTCGGTAGCATGCATTATAACTAAGAACAGGCTGGTTCAGACAAGCACTATGATGGTTTTTCCCCATAATATCCATAGACCAAGTACTTGGATGTTCCTGTGGAATAATGTGTGATGACATTTTCAGCTCCACAGTCAGAGTAACCCCTACTGTAACAGATCCAGGCAGGGTTGAGAGCAACAGTACAGCATGACACACAGAGACTGTCTCTGTGGAGAACACACAAAGGCATGAGGTACCCCGACGGATGAGGAGGATGAACCGCAATAGCCAGGGGTGGGGGCCTCCTCTTAACATCCAGTTATAAACCCGGGCCATATCTGAGAGAATGGAATCAAGGAACAACACAAATATTGCATTCAGATGTGTATAAACCTCATACCAATGGTTTCCAACTGAGGGGAAAAGAAAAAAACATTGCATCCATGCAAATTGAAGAAGACTGCTCTTCTTTGTGATTTGCCTGAATCGGTTCATGGAATTAATTAGAAGAGTGGTGGATGTGACCTTGGTATGTTGTAACCTCCCTTCATTCATCTCAATCTAAACTATCTCAAACATGTAATGGTCTATACGTAGCCAATTACTGATCTCCCTGTCTAAACAAATACACAGGAGATTCACAAGAACAAGGGTGCCAATGGGCACAGTAGTCCACCCTCCAATATATCAGTACTGATAGTATGCTATACAAGTAAATGTGTGTTTTTGATTGGTCATTCCAATGTGCATCAGAACTGATTTAGTATTGACATGTCATACTACCTTGAATCATAATAGTTGGAAAAAAAATCTAATAGACTGTTTTTTTGGTCCCACACCTTTGTTATATTTATGTAAGAAGAAAATTTGTCGCACAACACCTGGTGAATAATGGACGGATCTGTTTGCAAGGCCTTCTTAGCCAAAATGACCCCAAGATGACCCTTGACCTCAAATTCCTGAACACCTCCATATGAATCAATTTGATGGACAGACATGCAGCCAGCCAGACGAACCAAAGATAGATGGTGGGTCATACAATCCCCCCCCCCCCCTCTGCACTTACAATTTCATGAAGTGACCCACTAATAGGCCAGGTGTTTCTGTTTCACACAATGCAAGAATGTCCGTCCGAATTTTCAGGTGTCACGCATTCAGGTTCTCTTTTTCAACTGAATATTTCCATCTCAATTAGGTATCAAAAATGTTTGTCCAGTAGCCTGTAGGTCAACCACATTCTGCAGATGATGTGTGGGATATTCTGCATTTGTGACCAAAGCCTACCTTTACCAATCGGACAATTAAAAGACCTGCAGGATGATTTTTAAAGAGGCTATATTAGCTGGGAAAAACTGAAATGCGTCAGTCCAAACCAGAAGTTCATACGACATTCCGTGATGGAGTTACAGTCGTTTGAAGTTTGTGCATCGTGGTATTGCACAAGACGAAAAGCACCCATCATGTAATAATAATGATGTCATAACGTGGCAAAACCCTGCAAACAATCTTTGCTTTTTATTGGAATTTACACATTATTTCCACTTCGGAAAGCATTAGTCTATGGGAGAGAATTGCTGTAGTGGGTTGGTAGGTGTTGATGGTTACTTCGGTGGGAGAAAGACAACAAACTTCTGCTTATTCAACAAAATGAAACAATGAAATACTGACATAACTTCCCAATTAACGTCCCGCTTGTCCAAGTGTGACTCATGTGTAATTGCGCAATTGGGATTCTCCCCAATTTCCCTGCATAATGGCCAACTTTGAAGGTCAATAACTCCACATAGGAACATCGTCATGAAATGGGGTTTGGACCTATAGATGGAGTTTTCCATTCCCCACGATATAACTTCTGTTGTGTCCAAGCATGCAGTTGTCCTTTAAAAACTACTATTCGACAAAGGATACTGACTTCAACGGTGGTATACTGATCTCTAAGGAAGTCGAGATCAGTGCTGACCTGCTTCAACGCTGTGTTAGCAGCAGAGAGATTCTTGGTGAGGAGAGCCTCGGCGTCAGCTAACTCATACTCCAGCATTACATTAGCCTGACGAGTGAACAAAATAGGTGGATGGTTAGCAGGAGAAATGGTATAGTGGTATCATATACACTTTTCGAGCCGATATTCCAGGTTCGAAATCCAGCAGACACCGGACGTTTTTTCCCTAGGTGGCTGTACTGCAGCTACAATGGGCGAGGTCTGGGTCTCCACTTTGTGGTTCCACCCCACTGTGTACATGTAGCATGGAACATTCTGGGGTTCGTTGCTGAGATTTTTGCACGTTGAACTTGAACTTCCGTCTTCCAGGTTCTGAGAAAGTGGTTGGGTCCTTGAGTTAACTAATGGGCCTTCCGGATGAGGACGTAAAATGACGGTCCCGGGAGCAGGTTAGGGTTTGTTTACACCCCTGCCATGATATAATCTGAGCACTAGTCCAGAAGAGAGGGAGTTATAGCTGGTGCTCATCCCACGTAATTCGCCAGGGTTCCTTGGTGAGCCTCAATTAGCTTCCTGAACCTGTGGAGTTCAAATCAAATCAAGTCAAGTCTAGGTCTGAGCTGCTCCAGTGCTATGGGAGCAGAGAGATTCTCCAGCATTACATCAGCCTCATGGGGTAAATAAATAAATAGATAGATAGTTAGTCTAGGTCTGGGCTGCTCCAGCGCTGTGTGAGCAGAGAAATTCTCCAGCATTACATTACCCTCACGGGGCAAATAAATAGGTAGATAGTTAGTCTAGGTCTGGGCTGCTCCAGCGTTGTATGAGCAGAGAGATTCTCCAGCATTACATCAGCCTCATGGGGTAAATAAATAAATAGATAGATAGTTAGTCTAGGTCTGGGCTGCTCCAGCGCTGTGTGAGCAGAGAAATTCTCCAGCATTACATTACCCTCACGGGGCAAATAAATAGGTAGATAGTTAGTCTAGGTCTGGGCTGCTCCAGCGTTGTATGAGCAGAGAGATTCTCCAGCATTACATCAGCCTCATGGGGTAAATAAATAAATAGATAGATAGTTAGTCTAGGTCTGGGCTGTTAGCCGCAGAGAGATTTTCCAGCATTACTTGAGCTAGTCCCTGTTGGGTTGCTATGGTAGCAGGGTGGTCTATGAAGATTGTATCCCTCTGACTCTTCCTGAATAAACTAACTATGGTTAGATGGTCACTGGTTCAATGATGGAGTGACAGTGACTTATAAACATTTGTGTTATATGTCTCTATCAAAGGTAGCCTATAAAAGCCCGTACATATTCTCCACTTAATTGCACAACCTACTCTGGAACCCCCAGTTACCAGCGGATGAGGACCCAATGTTCAGTGGGAAATCAGCAGTTTGGCTTGATCAACGAAGTTCATGAAGGTCGCTCTCTTCATTTTTGTCATCATCATCACCACAATAAAATGTCACTACCTAACTTGGTTGTAACCCAAATTTACCATCAACATCAACAAAACTGAATGGTTCGTGAATCTGTGACTATCAGTACTAACATTCATATTGGACCCTGTGCCCCTTCCCATGCACCATTGATCATCTGGCAATCACCAAAGTCTGGGTTGGCCACCCCCATTGCCCATCTCATTTTTCCAGGGTGAGGCCTGGTTTACCTGATTTGACCTGCTATCATACAGCTTTTTGGCAGTTTGGCATACTCTATGGGCTTTTCGATAGGGTACGACACCTCAATTGCTAATCTTGGAATTTTCCACAAGACTATGTAGTTCATGAGATTTGATAAGCTCAGGATGTTAGAACTTCTGACGGCTGATCGACAGGTTGTGAGACAGATCAGCTAGGCTGGTGCTCCTTGGGAAAGTCACTTTGTCTTCATGCCTTACTCCCCTCATATGGTAATTGCAGGCCTGTTGGGACCGTCTCCATTGCCTCACTCCCCTCATATAATTGCAGGCCTGTTAGTACCGTCTCCATTGCCTCAATCACTCCCCTCATATGATAATTGCAGGCCTGTGAGTACCGTCTCCATTGCCTCAATCACTCCCCTCATATGATAATTGCAGGCCTGTTAGTACCGTCTCCATTGCCTCAATCACTCCCCTCATATGATAATTGCAGGCCTGTGAGTACCGTCTCCATTGCCTCACCCCCTCATATGATAATTGCAGGCCTGTGAGTACCGTCTCCATTGCCTCACCCCACTCATATGATAATTGCAGGCCTGTTAGTACAACCTGCACTACAACAGCAACTTACTCTCTGGGATTGTCTGAGAGGTTACTTGTTCCTGTGCCGGAGGTTAATACCTACTAGATGCCTTCGAGGATCCATGTAATTACAACATTAGAAAGCGCGTTGGTAAACATGCAAATCGACGCTGAGAGCTCATGGTGGGGCAAATTTTTCACCATACTCCTGCAAAATGCAGCACATATTAAAGTCAACAGAATTATCCTGACATCCAATGTTAGGCCCTCATGGTATCAAAGGGAAGGTAGTTCTGAATGGAATTCTGCCCTAGCTTGTACCTACAGAGGCATCTAAGAGCCTGGGAGCACAAGATGACCCATTCAGTTTTGTGCAGTCTATATTGTGGTCAATACACATCATCTGGCAGTTATATTTATAGTATTTTCCAATTAATAACTTCAGATCTGTTACAGACTACTAATTGTGGACATTCAAACTTGGTCATGTTACTCTGGATGTATTTTTCTAAAAGCATGAGAAATTAATTTTCCTTCGATTAGAAGAATTAAATTCAAACTATAAACATTTTCATCACTTCCAAAACTTGTGAACTCACCCCTAGCCATAAAGAAACTTTCTGTGTGGGAGGTATTGAAGCCTTAGCATAGACCTGGTCTGACAAAAGGAACTGAGTGTCCAGGGGTTGTCCATTCTCCTGGAATACAAAGCATGACCAAAGTTTAGCAAACGTCATCCTTTTGATAACCTCCTCCACTGTACAAAGTAACAAGTCTATCTCATACAACACAACATCCAATACAATAGGTCAAGAATAATTATTCAGAGAGACTATTCATTGTATTTGAGGTGTAATGTGATACAAGTCTCCCTCTCATTCGATCTTCTACGTCCTAGCCTCAGACCTCAAGGTCATGGTGCTCAGGAAGACATGGGTTGGTCATTTAGTTGCCCGATTCATGGACATCAGGCAACAACTATGCAGCTTCTTTGGTCATATGGTATCAATGATCTTGTGGTTGACCCAGTGGGTTAGGGCTAGTCACCTGGATGGGACATTGCTTGTGGTCGAGTCAGACGTTGGGCCTTCTGCAACAGAGTAGGCAGGGTTTCACAGGTAGAATAACATTGTCTGGAAAGAAGAAATCTTGTAGGATGTGGTTGAGATGCATAGTGTGCTGGGTCTGCTGGCATGTCCTATGATGATTTAGTGTTCCTACATTGAAGCTTTACATCAAGGTATAGTTTCATGACATTTTCCCTTTTCGATTGAGGCGCACTTTCACTTGGCATTTTACATATTGTGAGTCATACACATGCTTGCACCCCAAGGGGTGCACTTTAGCGGACATCCATACTGAAAATCACCACAGAGTCTTTTGCACTCTCCAACTGCCAGTAGGCTCAGAGGATATGATGATAGATAGTAGCTGGGGCAGGGAACGAATATCAACAAAAACTGAGCCAGAGCAGGATTAGCCTATAGTTTTGGTTACCTGTTTACGTATCATATGTTTAACTATCTCCAGAGTGGACTTGATATCTGGAACCTGGGTCTTCAATCTGAAAGATGAAAAAGGAAAAGGCTCTCTAGGACTGTTAGCTTTCTCCGTAACTGCAGAGTATATAGATAATGCAATGGTGGAATTGTGTGATGATATGTAAAAGAATACTGTATGAATATTGTATGTTTAACTGGCTTAGGTACTGCAACAAACAAAGAATGCTATAACCCCAGCATTCCACAGGCAATGGAACAACCAAAAGACACTAAAATTCCAGCCCTCCACAGAGACTGGTACAACCAAAAACACTACAATTCCAGCCCTCCACATGGCCTGGTACAATTCCAGCCAGTGGGGCAACCACAGCATCTCATAATCATTAATTGCAAGTCATAACAGTAGCAAGGCTGGCTGTCTGCGACCTGTCCGTGCAGCAATTCTAGTATGGTCTATCACTGCACTGTTTAGCTGTCATATAGTACAGTAGCTACAGTAGCAGTGACCACCTCGGGCCAATTGTATCGTCATCAATTTCAATCAGCCGACCTGGCAAGATATACCAAAAATATCCTTCTGGTGGCTTGTTCAATCATCCTTTGTGTCATTACAGTATGTAGGAGCTCTAACTAAAACTGCAGGTATTTTTTTATTAACAACAACACCAAAAAACAACATTGTGAACAAACTTGCTGACTAACCGGAACCCACTTTGCCAATGGTGTACGAGGCAAGATCAGTTTAAGGACTGCTGGAGTTTCACGTGAGTACAAAAACCCTATTGCCAAACAATAAATTACAGTATATATACAGGCAGTAGCGTTAATATCACGAGTTGATCATTATTGCGAGTCGATCAGTTGCTATAAAAATATATATTAAGTAGTGCGTCATGCATGCAATGAATGATGTACAGTAAACAATGTATCTGTGGGGATTATGTCCAACGCTCCATATGGAGCCAACGGACAGGAACAGTTTGTGCACGGGAAGAAACTCTGTCCCGATTCATCTGCCTGAGATGCTCCAATACCCGTATCTTGAAGTTGACTGTAGCTGTGATGGCGGATCTTCCTGCGGCAATTTATTCCAGTCATCAATAGTTTTTTTGCCAGAAGGAGTATTTGAAACAGTCCTTGTTTACAGCTAGCTGTCTGGAGGCGTTACAGTGAGTGTGCCTGGAAGGACGGGCGGCAGAAGGAGGTCTCAAACCGGGGAGAGGCAAGAGACCAAGCCGTGCCTTCTGAAGAATATCAATTCTACCAGCCCAGGCCAACAAGCATTGCACCAACACTGCTGGATCTCTCTTAATCATTGATGACAAAGCGCGCGCGCCCGGCATTGAACCATCTCTAATTTGTTTACAAGGTCATTATGATGGGGGTCCCAAACAGAAGAGGCATACTCCAAATGGGACGAACTAATGCCATATAGGCCCTGTTTGCTTATTTCTTCAGTACAAGAAAACAGATTTCTTTTAATGAAACCTAGTTATTTGTTAGCAGTCGCAGTGATTCAATTGATGTGGTTATGCCAGGTAAGGTTGTTAGTTATATCGACACCCAGATAAGAATGACATTTGGTTTCACCCAGCATATGACCTACGAGTTTATAGTTAAATAAAAAAAAATTATAAATAGTTCTGGGCTACAAGCATGGGTAAGTCTCATCACAAAACACTTTTTGGGGTTGAAGTGCAACTGCCACTCCTGTTGCCACTTAGTCAAGTTATCAAGGTCAGTTTGGAGTTGGACATGATCAGACTTATTTTGTATTTGACGATATACCACACAATCATCCGCAAAAAGGCGAACTTCAGATTGTAAATTCTGAGAGAGGTCGTTGATGAAGGTAAGGAACAGCAAGGGTTCTCCAAACAGTGCCCTGGGGGACGCCAGATTTAACTTCTGTCCAAGTGGAGTAATCGCCCCCAACAACGACCCTCTGCTTACGAAACGTAAGGAACCTTGCTATCCATCTAATATTCATTAAAAATGTATCAATATTCATTAAAAAATGCATTAATTTTGGAAAGTAGATTGATCCAATAAATGCTTGTTACACACCTTATGCCTACCATTAGGCGATCCTTTTTCCTGTGTGTGTTGTTATTTGAAACCTTTTGAAAAATTGACGAATTCGCTGAAGTGTCCGTCACTACAGAAGACCAGGTATATGTATGTACCACATTTTCCATGTTCCAAAATCTTCCAATCTACAGACAGCTTTGCCTACTGTACTGTACATAGGTTCCTCTCCATATACTTTTCATTCAGAATGTGAATTGACATCAGGCTATGCTAATATGCCTAGATTAGGTCTAACCAGTTGGCAGGTTTGTATTGCGTTCAGAGAGGACTAAATATGAGGTGATGGCTGAACAATTCAATTCTACCATTCTTTTCTTCTGACATGAGGTTGAGTTCCATGAACTTATATTTCTGGTGCTGCTTCATAAACCTCTTGCATGACTGCTGCCTCCCCCCGCCGCCCCAGATTCATTGCCCTCCTGCTTCATAAACTCATAACCTCTTCCTGCCTAAAGAAAAAAAAAGTCACACAACATATTTGCGATTTACCAGCCTATAGGCCGGGGGACTATGACAGCAACTCAAAACTGCAACAAAAAATGATGGGAATGAATCATTCAGAATCGAAGTTCAAGCAGACACAATGTCCACACCGATCAACCATGTTTATTGTTAAAAACGATGCGTTATTCATCCGTTACCCAGCTAAAGAGCACAACGATAACTTTGGATTGACGCGGGAGTGGTGATTTCTCATAGGCTAAATATTTTTTTTTTATATAAAATTTTGTTTTTTTATTTTTCAAATTTTTGTATATAAATGCCAGCCTTAAACAAATAGACCCAGTGCTTGATGCCTTCTAACAGCTGTCATAATTCAAACTCAAACTGTCACAGCACATGCACTTGTTTTTTTCTTTTACTAACATTATATTATTAAGAGGCCCGGGCCCTCCTGGCCAAAACCGCTGCTATGCTCATAAGGCTGAAGCAGCTTTGCCCTACGAGTATTTACCTATAAACACATATATCACTGGATAGGGTAGGCCAAATTAAGTCAACTGGTACCAACGTAGGCCTAGCCTAGGGTTCAGACTGCAGTCTACAGTGCATGAGTGTGGGAAGGAAATTGCATGGAGAAAAATACCACAAGCAATGCAGCTTGCGTATTCCCAAAATGCTCCGGTTGCGCTTCGTCTTTAGTCATGTTATTATCTTTCTCGTCAACTGCTTGAACTTGAAGTTGTATCTCAAGCCTATCTCGGTTTTCTGAAAGGTTTTAACGTTGAAAATGGCGATCTTCCAGTACTCGCACTTTCTATTCTCCACCGCACCAGGATCACATTGGACGATTCAGGGTGTCATTCTTCCCATGACACAACATGAATCCGATGTCAATCTGAAATTATCCGCTATTATATTTCAAGTGCTATCATTCTTGGAATCAAGTGGAATAAGAAATATTACAACAGTTTAAATGCTTCTATTTGGTGAGTGGTATATGTTGGACCAGGGAACTTCCGTGAGTGCAAATAGATTTGTCAGGGAAAATTTGGCAACCCTCATCTGCAGTGTTTTTTTTAGGGAGCATGACGTGGAATTCGTGGATTACCTATTTAAAGAGGGAGTGTCATCACAAAACTTGGCGGATCAAGAGGAACGATTCCAACCGGGGCCCGGGAAGTTAATATATCCAAGTAGAAATTATACGCGGTTTCTAGGATCATCTTATTGATTTTTTTTACAGGGTTATGAAGATAGGTTCCAGCAATCACAATCAGATTCTTGGAAATCCTTCGAATTATTCGGGAAAATCCTATAGGATATTCGTTGGACTCCAAGATTACTCTGGGTAAAGGAGGTCTGTTGTCTGGAATTATTCAAGAATTGGTAGATTGCCTTCAGAATATTCATAGATTGTCTTTTCTTTAAAATAGTCGATCGATTTTCTTTGGAAAGTCTTATTATGTTTTTTACAGAAATTCAAAATGTCAACAGGTTTTGATCTTTCAGCAGGGGTTGGAGGTCTCCGAGGCCGGCCTCGGCTCGACGCGGCCGCGGATTTTGGGCCGAGGCCGGTCGAGGCCGGACAATATTTCTTTTTTACTATTAAAAATGAAGAACAAAATTGAAAAATTTTACTCCGTATCACCCAAAAAGAACTGCCGTAAAATGTACTGGCGCTGCGTTCGGCCCGCCGTGCATTCCCAGTGCAGTGCCGAGTTGCCGCTGCCTAGCAAGCTCGCTGGCCTGAACATCTTACAGTAATGAATGTCACTTGCACTGTCAAAGTGCACACATCCGCATATTATACTTTTGTACAAAGCAGCGAATCCTGCACTGCCGCGGCCACGTGTGAACACTCACTCCTGTCTCCCCCCCCCCCCCCTCGCCGGCCTTAGGTCGTAGTAGAAGTTGCGAGATGAAATTCTAGTCTCCATGCATAAACTGGCATAAAGCCCTGACCATAAAATCGAAGAAAGTGGGTTTTTTTTTTTTTTTTTTTTTTTTTTTTTAAACAAAGTGACATGAGGAGGGCGAACCCATAATTGCCTAAACACAAAGGCAACCCCCAGCACAAGAAACTAAAGAAGAGGAGAGATCCAGCTTGTTTATTCACTCTGGAACCGCTGGAGGTCAAAATCAGATGAAATACAATCCCGAGGAAGCCTAATCCAGGCACGCGAAGTGCTGGAAAAAAGGATCGAGCATAGGTTCGTGCGATGACGGGAAGATTGCAACCGAAAACGGGTTGGCGGAAGAGAAGGGCGATATGGCGATTAACCTCTCGTAAAGGAGGAACCGCATCCCAAGCTCAGAAGAACCTTGACCATAAAAGTAACGGTCAAGAGGCAGAGAGATGATACAGATCGGCGATGGGATAGAGATTCAAGGAGGAGGTAAGATGATCATCGGTGATGAGAACAATGGCCTTTCTCTGGATACATCAGGACACGATACAGAGGATGGGCGAAGCCCCACCCCCCATATGGCAACATATTCCATTAGGGAGGCGAATTTGGGCTTGTAAAGCAGAAGTAACTGTGTGTTGGGGTGAAGTATTGCCTTGTGCGAATGAGAAGCCAACGTTCTATAAGCATTAGTTAGCGTAGACTTGCTATGGGATTCAGGACAGGTTTGTTTGCTGATTTCATATCCCAGGATATTAAGAGAAGTAGACGGGGGGAGGATCTGGTCAGCCATGAAACTACTGGTTGCAATCAGAACACGCCGACCAGAATCAGCAAGTTCTGAGTTTTTAGATTTGGTTGAAGGTAACCCGATTAGCAGTGCCCCAGTTCAAATAGAAGAATCATTGTCAGCTGATTGCCATTTCTAGGGAACGGTTGTATACAAATCGTTCCGCTTCCGGGGGCGAGGAAAGCACAGAGAGTGGTGAAGGGTAGACTCATCAGCAATAGTGAATACTATAGGAGGGGGGTAGAGCTACGAAGATCATTTTGATAAAAATGAGAACCTTGGTATGAGAGAAAACACAACCTCTGAGAACACCAGCATTGATACGAATGTCCTCGGTGAAGCACCCTCAACCCTAACATAGATAGGCGACGTAGAAAACTGCAGTCCAAGATGTTAGAATGGGGGCTGAAACCAAATGAATTTAATTTGGCAAGGTCCGGCGTGCCAACCACGTCAAGGCCTTAGAGATACACAAGGGCAATACCCTACTTTTCACCGCAAAAACCTCAATGCTGGGGCCCACTGATTGGTACAAAAGATAGAGGTCCCGAGTAGATCGGCCATGCCGGAACCCAACTGTGGTTGCAATGATGAGAGAGTGAAACTCAAGAAAGTTCAAAACCTGCTTGTTTACTATAGTTTCCATCACTTTGGAGAGGACCGAGCTGATGGCAATCTGCCTTTAATTGGAGGGGTTGGATTTTGTCACCCGTTTGAGGATGTGCAGACATGAGGCATGTTCCACACAGAAGGGTAAATCCCATAAATAACAAAGGCGGTAAAGCTTCTAAGATAGGCGCAAGTTTGGTGGCACACTTCAGGAGGACATAGGACGGATGCCATCAGGACCATATGCTTTATTATGTCTAAACTATGAGTTTTGGCGGAACATGCGATAGTTGGAACACACCATCAAGATCGTGCACACATCTGGCAAAAAGATGGGGAGGATAGCATCTGTGTTTCATAATGGAATTAGAAGAGAATAGCTCGGCAAAAGTATTAGCTTTTAGAGGTTGGCCATCACTAGCCAAGAGCCATCAGGTTTTGACCAGCGGAGGGAATTGGAGTACAGAAGTTCTGGGACACGCTTTGGCAGCGACCAAAATGACGACTACCAGAAGGGCAGATGAAAGTTTATTAGCCATACCGTGAAATGAAGAATTTTTTGCCTCATCGATAGCTCAAGCCACACTTACGAGGCAGTACATCGGCCTGGACGGGAATCAGTGAAGGATAAAGATATCCAACTCGATAAAGTCGGTTCTTCTCCTGGACGGCAGAAGTACATTGATGGTTGAACCATGACGGTGATGAAGAGGAGCCTGATCTTAAAGTGTACGGAATAAAAGTGTTCCTTCCAAAGAATTTCCGAATAGCAGAAGCAGAGGTAGAGGGGTCATCGAGAAGGTCGTTTCCCTCCAAGGAAGACTGAAAAAATCCCCGAATACCAAACCAGTCAGCTTTGAGTAGTTCCAGAGTTCTGCCTTTGGTGGGGAGCTTGCATATAGGAGGTATGGATGAGCCACACTGGTAATGAGGCAATGGTCATAGGAGCCAATAGGGGCAGAGACTGTTGCTGGACTGTAAATAAGGGGGCTGAGTAGTGCGAAAGAGATCCAACAATTTAGGCAGATCCGAGGCCCGATCTGGGATACGGGTGGGTAACTTGATGAGGTCTGGGTGGGACCATAGGTAATAGCAAAAGACTCGGCTTCGACACAGCTCGATCAGAAGCCGTTTAGAGTGTATGCATCCATTCTGCGTTTGCACCTTGAAATCACCCAGTATAGCCAATTTCACAGTCGTTCTATCGTTGAATTAGTAATTCAACATCAGAGGTGAGATGCGATAATAGAGCCTCGTGATTATTACAGTTGGGCGAACGGTAAACACACCCGAACACCTTAGTCAAACGAGGAAGAACTTTGAGTCCAAGAAGTTTTGAAAGTCATCACACAGAGATCAAATTCAGAAAGGCGGCCTGACAGGGAGGCTGGAGTGACAAGGCGCACACTCCAGCCTTAACTGAAACATCATGAAGAATATAGTTTGGACACTGGAGATTGTGTTAACTCCAGAGGTGATTTATCTGTGTTTTCAGTTAAAAAAAGTAGATGAGGATGCTTAGCCATGAGGAGTTGGTGGACTGTGTTGAGATGGCGGGGAGACCGCGTATATTCGCGAAGAGCAAGAAAAAGAGACCAGATGTTCCACGTGAGGGGCTGCAGTAGGTGTCGTATGAGGACCTGAAATAACCATGATAGTAGTAGAAGGTAGGACAAATGAAGGGCATGGACAAACCATGGCAAATCGACAAGACACCAACAAAGACCAATTCGGAGAGCACGGACGTCGAGTGGGCACCCCGAACCACCGACCTCGGGTGACACCGTAGTCGCGAACTAGCAGGAGGGTGCTCGGGATTTTACGCCATATGAAAAGGCAGCCTCCCCAGGCGCTACCCCGGGTTCGGGCCTCTGCACTATCTCTGACGGCAGCACGCTGCACTATCCTGGCACTATGGGCTGCAGATCGTGAATGTATTATTATTCAATATAAATTTATTTTTGCGGGGACTTTGGCCCAGTCCTAGGCCTAAAAGGTACTACGTCTTCGGTCTGCAGTGATTGAATTGGCAATTTTTTTTTAAAAAGATTATCGAAACACAATTTAGTACTATCTGTCAATTAGCCTAACTGACACTGTGTCTGTCGTGGTGTACATGAAAAAATCAACCAACATATTTTTCATTCCTTCATAATAGCCTCACATGGGGATATTCTGTCTGTCTTCGCCAGCGCCTGCCGCCGCCGACGAGAAATTTTCATGTTAGCGTCGATAACTCTCCAACGCATTTGTCGGGTTGACTTGAACTTTGCACACATGTTCATTCTGAATAAAGATCTCGATGCGTTCACAAGTGTTGGCGTCGCCCACTACCACGAGGCGGCATCTTGGATTTTGACGTAACTTTTTTTATTGCTGATTACGTGTTTTGGAACATGGCTAATCGTTTTGAAACTTTCGTGTTAGCCTCATGGGACCCCACCCGATCTCAGTCGTTATCGGATGAGATCGACTTGTCTCTCCCGCCCACTGATTGCTCAAATATTTGGGTATATATAATAAGTTGGTGGTTTACCCGCAGGCGATGTCTAGTTTAATGATTGACTTAGTCAAGGAATGCCTATGCAGTCATGACATGTGTTGTGTGTTTTTGTTGGGGTTTGTTTGTGTGTTGTGTGTTAGCCTTGGATTGTTAACACATAACCTCACCCACCTTGGGGGATCAAGCTCATACTGGTATGTGGGCTCCCTATAATTATACATGCTCCCTATTGTTTTTCGGTCAGGCCAAAGGTCATCTGAGGTCAACAACTTAAATGCAGTCAGTATCACTAGCCTCTTGGCTCTCTGGTTTGGTTTTTGTCGTTAGGTTTGAGTCACTGTATGTTTTGGATTGATATGAGTGAGTGATGGCCTAGCCAAGATGGATTTTAAAATGTAAGTTTTTTAGTTAAAAAAACCCGTGTTCGTACACACCTTGATTGGATGGGCAGGTCATCTGCTAATTACACTCCACAGCCTTTTGGAAGCCATGTTGCAGCCAGAATCCGTACTCTGCTCTATTTGCCCTGGCTAGGAATGTGATATCTGTCCTAACTAGTAGTGCGCCCGTGGAACGAGTGTTTAGCCATGGGGTGGGGGATAATTCTGCACCCACACCGGGCCAAGCTTTCTCCACAATGCTGGAATACTTGAATGTTTTCAAATGCAGTGCAGTGTCCTTATAGCATCTAAGGCTAGTACCTGTCTGCCTATGCACTTATGAAGAGTCCTATTGAAGAGTGTAATTAATGTGATGGTATCAGTATAACCTTTAGAGGCAACTCTCAACAAGCATTAACATTTTCACAACTGCTTCATATTTCTGAGTACCGTGGACTTCAAGAATAAAATGTGTTGCATATCAACTTGTGCTTGTTCAACCTTCATTTTCGGGACTTCAAAATTTCTTGTCTCCATATATTAATCATATTGACTAGCTGCAGCCATGGGGAAGACAAAACAAAATTATTCATGTATTTAAACACTGGTAATTTAAACTTGTATGCTGTTATACCATTGCCTCGGCCTCGAGGTGTGGCCTCGGCCTCGAGGGTGGCGGCCTCGGCCTCGAGCGGGCGCGGCCTCGGCCTCGAGCCTCGGATGCAGCGGCACACAACAACGCTGATTGTTGGTCCACGTTGAAGAAATTGTCGGTGTTATTATTTGCACTGTATGATCAACTAACTGAGATGAACAGTAAACAGTAAACCGAAACATAGCCTAAACAGTAAACACGCTTTAAACTGATTGTGAGATTTCCAGGTCCTGTTGCAGGAGGCTAAGAGGGCATGTCAGGTCCCCATATTTTATTCTCGCTAAGATAAGAACGAACACAGTCCGCAAAATGTTACGGAATGCTTCAATTTGAGACGATTTTCGCCAATCCATTAGAAAAATGGAGAAATAACAAATGACGTGTCCCCTGTACTTATCTGTTACCTGTTAATATAATAGCTCCATGACTTGACCTCAATAGGGGCTTAACTTTATTTTTATTGATCATCCAACCTCATCTGCCACATGAAAAGAAAATCGGTTCTTCGTCCGCTGCTGACTGGAGCCGAGAACGCAAAATCTTTGCACGACCGGTCGTTTCACAAGAACAGTTACTAGATTCTGCTGCCTGCCCTGTCCCCTGCCGTTTTTGTCCTGATTTGAGTGATTAATTGTCTATTCTTCGTTTTCCCATTGCGGAATAGGTCAATCCCTTCTCTGCGAATGCAACACCCACTGGCCTGGGCATTGACACTGGCCTAGCCTTAAGCACAGGCCCTCTCACGGTCAGTATATAGCCGATACAAACTCCATGTTTTGACTCTTCTGCCATTGACTAACAACAGTTAAGCAGTCTGCTTTATCCGATTCAAACTCAAATTATGAGCTTATTCCACCATCTTTGGAGGAAACATTGCCTCACCTGAAGATCTGTGTTTGGTAAAATCAGCTCTGCAGTATTTTTTCTTCAAAACATGTCATAGTCATGGTGTGTGGGTGAATTTTCTGGTCTCAAGACATCTCGGTGCCAGTGAAAGTCTGAATTTCTGGTAGCCTTAGCCGGTCCTACTAAAGACTGCCCGGGAGCTGCCCGTTGGACAAAAGCTGTGCCCGGGCATGCTAAAACTGGCCCGGGAGCTGAAAAGACTGCCCGGTGTGTACTAAAGACTACCCGGCCATGGAAATGAACTGCCCAGAATCTGCTAGACCGTGACGTTGCCTATCATTTTTTTTGTTTTTTTTTTTTTTTTTTTTTTTTGGTCGGTGTAAAAGGCCCTATGGAGCTGTGAGAACTTCTTGAACCACGACTTTTTTTCCTCCACGCAACTCGATTATAGGAAAATTGAAGCAAATTGTAAATCATTGTTATTAGGCTTAAGTGCTTTGTTCGATAATTTCTGACACAGGACAGCTGTTTTGTTTTCGGCTAGTTCTACATCGTTTCAGAGTGACATGATTACAATCTGCCTGTATAAATGAAGCGCAAAAAGGGGCGTAACTGAACCGGACGGAGTGCGGGATGGCGAAGTGGTTCCTCCTCCCTATTTAGAACAGATCTTCCGCTCTTGCAACACTCTACAATAGTATGCCCCACAACTTGCGTATCAATCCAACCATTTGCCTGGCCGCGAGTCAGCCTCCTATATGCTACAAAATCTACGGTATAGGCCTACATGTACATTTCATGACAATCCCCTTTTTAAGAAAGTGTGCGTGTGAGCTCTAAACACTATTTGCATCAGCTCAACCGTATATGTAGTAAACTATAGGACTAAGTACTCAGGAATGTGACACTGCTCGACAGTGGTGTAAATTTGTGCGTTCTGGGGTGGTGACTGGTACGAATACTTCTAGTGAGCGCCACCATTGGTTGGCGCGTAGCCTAGCTGAACATTTTTGGATTTCGAGACCATTCAGATGCCCGAAAAAGGCACTTGCTGGTGTTAACTTGCATTCAACCAGCATTGAAAATATGTATCGCATGGCTGCAATTTCTAATTTAATTAGAAAAATAAATCTATAGTTGATTGAAATGTTAACATACATAGCCGATGATCGAGATAATACATGGAATCATATCTTCTATGCATCCTCATTCATTCATTTCATCTGCCCTTCACATCGCAGAGTCAAATTGGTCCACCAGCCCTTCATAAATAGCCTAACATGTCCCCAACTTGTACGTAATTTGATATCATAGTACATCGCACTGATGTGTTAAAACTGTGACATCGTCGTGGTTAGTCCCATCTAAGTCGCTCGCCACCATCCGTTGGCGCGCAGCATACCAGAAAAATCGCTTTACACCCCCCCCCCCCCCTCCGCCCCAGACGTACTGCAGCCTTATTATGACAGTGAGTAACATCACTGAAATTGACAATAATTTTTCGAAAACTTATCAATGCATATTCCTTACAGTTCTTCTTCGTGGCCTGCATTCCTACCATACCTCTATTTTTAGGAGTAAGCCACTGTCCGAGACCTTTTCAATTGGGTTAGATGTTGCTTGAACATCACTGTGATAGAAAATCTGTGCATTTTTCGAGCTTTGTTTTTTGAAAAATCGAGCCCGCCAGTGGGAAATGTTGTCATTTTTTTCAGAATTGTTTTCGGTCCAACCAATGTTTTTGTCATCATTTTACCAGAATTTGTTTTGTCTCGCCTCCGCGCCAGGGTAGGAAACATTTTTTTTCATTTCGTGTGCTATTTTAAAAAAAATTGCACCCCTCAATCCCTTTTCGGGTGCTACTTTGGGATTTTCGGGTCTATTGCCTAACCATTTGAAAAGTGCATTTTGGCTTGCCATATCCGCGCGTGGAAACAGCCGTTAGCACTATTGTATTGCCAGCCAATGCCCAAAAATTTTGAAAAACAAAGTTTTCGACCGATAACCCTAAGGTAACTCGACCGAGTTCCACGTTTATCAAATTGAGAAACCAAGATTCCTCGATTGCTAAACCAGATTACTCGCTGATAGACCAGTTTCTCGTCGCGAATCCAAGTTTATCGATCGAAAACTCCAGGAGTTTATCGGCGAAAATCTAATGATTTTCGGTTGAAATCCAGTTTATTTCCGAGAAACCAAGTTTTATCGGCCGAGAAACCAATTTATGGCACGCCACTGCCCAATAATTTGATAAACCAAGTTTATAGACCAATAAACAAGTTTCTATCAATTGATAAACCAAGATTCTCGCCCCATAAACCAAGATTCTCGCCTGAATAACCAAGTTTCTCTCGAGAATCCCAAGTTTATCTATCGAAAATCCAAGTTTATCGGCGAGAATCTAAGATTTTTCGGTCGAAATCCAAGTTAATTCCGAGAAACCAAGTTTATCGGGCGAGAATCTTGGTTTTATATCGGCGATAATCTTGGTTTATCAATCAAGAGTCTTGGCTTTATCAATTTATAAACTTGGATTCTCGACCGTAAAACTTGGTTTATCGGGCTAGAATCTTGGTTTATCAATTGATAAACTTGGATTTTTCTCGTCGATAAACTTGGTTATCGGCGATTAACTTTGGTTTTTTCCCGATTTATTGGGGCATTTGGTGGCTTGCCATATACGTCAGTCACATAATGTACATTCACTCTGAGCTGATTACTGCTATGTCCTGCATGTGCGCACATGGTGTTGAACGGGTTCGAACTGGTTTTCATGGCAGCATTCAGGACAGCGCTAGCCGCTAGCGATTGGCGGCGGGTCAGCTAGCGGTACAAGAAGTATGCTGTACAGTCGTAGTGTGTAATGTGGGATTTGGAGTGCGATACTGTTATTATTGTGTTGCTCGCGAGTTCATTCGCAGCAACAAAACTTTTCAAATCACAGTTATACATTGCTATATCATATCCTACATGATAGCATGAATGAAATTATATTGCCAGAAGCTACATTGTTTTTTTTCCATGGAAAATCTGAAAAAACGATCTCATTTGAGTAGCTAAAGTAAATTAATTACGAGTTGTAAATCATTGTCAAAATCGCTAGCGGTTGACTGACCGACAAGAATTACACTGGAGCTCGCTTATAATGTTACTAGTATGATGAGAGAGTTACACAGTTTACAATTGACATTTTGGCGTTAATTTTAAAATTCCCTTCTTACCCTTGTCTTTTTTTTTTTCAGATTGCCTGCGCCTTAAAAAATGTTCTAAATGGCCTTGTGGCCCTGACATTGTGAATAACCAAAGGCAATGTTTTACTTGCCCTCAGAAAATTGCCTTGCCCTTCCACTTTTAATTTGAGGCCTGAACAAGCTGACATGGTCCGTATACCAGGCGCCAAATCAATGGGAATTTCCGTCCCCCAACGCGCGTCCACGAGGCTTGATCACGTAGGTACCCTTGTGTCGGCATCTGGTTTTCGCGTGAAAATGAATTCGATACGGAAAGAATAGAGTGCAGCCAATCTGAGACCAAACATCGGCAGAATGATTTTAGTCCACAAATTTTTGGGCTCTTTGGGCAGTTCCATTTTATGGAATGTTGTTGCTCGTTTTACGGGTTGCGATTTTGCTCAATCTAGTCACTGAATTTTCGAACCCCTCTATTCGATTTCGGGTGCTGATTTGGACCTTTCGGGTGCCGAATCGCACTCCGCACCCTGTTTTTCGACCGGCTTCCGCGCCTATATATAGTGCCAAACTTCAATCACGTGATCCTCCATACTGATGTGCATGATCCCCTGCCCCTGTTGTTTTTTTTCGTTCAATATAAGACTTATAGTTTTTCCGTCAAGAATCCGCACTTCAGGCTTGCAAAGCCAGTCTGCTATGAACAATAATGATTAGAAGTATACTAAACTCTAGCCATTAGTTATGTGCAGTGTTAGACATTGCCAGTGTGGATTCCGAGCATTTGGTTGGTGGAAACACATGAATCGTGTCCCAACCCAAACCAAATTCGCATTGTGGCCTTCCCTATTTTCAATATTCACCGCGGATTAGCTCAGTCGATCATTAGATGAGCGAAACCATTGATTGCGAGTTCGGAGCCCTTGGAAGCCCGGGGATTTGTCCGCAGTGCTGTTTGGACAAGGCCTTCTCCTCAACTGTCCCACCTTACCCAAGTGTTTAAAGTGGGTACCCTGTGAGGTGACTTTGTTAGAATAGCGAGCGCCGTATGTGGCAGCCCTATTGGAAAAAGTCACCCGGGGACCCGATGAAGCAACTACTAGAATGGTATTCGGGAGAGACAGGCTGAGAGGTGCGTGTATACAGTACGGGTGGTGACAAGTCACTAAACTGCTAACTGATCAGGGTTAATATCTGTCAAGTGCTTTGAGCATGTCTCGACGTGGAAAAACGCTATATCAGAATGAGATATTATTATTACGCATTTGTATAGTTGGCATGGTTGGGGGGACGTTAGCAGCACAAGCATATTTGTCATTTCTCACAAAGTGATCGTGCATGGGCCACTGAATTCTGTATATGTAACGGAAAGTGGGAAAATACGAGCGCAGCTCGAATCTTTTTTGTCAGTCTGGCCTCCTCTACATAAAATTAGGATGCAATCCCATTCGAAATAGTGTTAGGTCTTTTGTTATGGTCTAACTGGTACCTTCCCTGCTATACCCGCATTTCATTTATTTTTGGAGATGCAGCCTGAAATCATTGGGGGGAGGGGGATGATTACATAGGCCATCCTCAACATTAAATATTGGGGGACTACTAGTGTGGCGCGCGATGATGTCATCTATCCCAACAATTTCAACCTCATTTGGCCAGGTATCATCTCCAATTTGCTTTAGCGCATTCAGATTTTTCTGGAGGCCAATGTGGTCATGTTGGTCCTGGAATTTACGGTACAAAATACCGTCGTCTGCAAACTCGGCAGATGAAGTAACACTGTCGGGCACCCGAACTGACCTAATCTATTTAAGACTTCTCTCCAACCGATCATAGCTCCTGTGACGGTTTTTTTGCAGAAATTGTTGAATCCAATTAAGAGTAGTATTGTGGATACCGTACATACGGAGTATGGATATAGCAGGTATGAGGACACGTCCCAAACGCCTTGAGAAATCGCATAATGGCCCTATCAACCTGAGATTGTTTTGCAAGGGTACTACAGCTTAGATCCTGTTTGTGAGGAATAGATTGTGCTTCACCAGAATGACTGCGTCGGAAACCAGGCTGTTTCCCAGTGAGATCATATCGTTAGACATACTGACGCGATTCACACATTTGGAAATGAATTATCGTCTAGCCTAAGCACAACCAGAAACTTTCCACAAACTTGACTGACGACCATTCAGATGAAAACAATGCATCCAGATGATTCAGGTCACGCAAACCAAATAACCCTTCCCCGGGTGCACCCCCCCTCCACTTCTCCAACTTGATAATACAATGCGGAACACCCCCCGGTGGACAATGTTTTAGCAGTAACGTACGTTGTCAGCAGTAGCAATCGATCCAACGCTTGAGAAACTGATTGCCTAAGTACAGATAATTGCACCTACTGTGCTACCTCCTTAACCAATCATGCCATTTTATTCATTACAGTCACGGGCTCGCCTGATCGCTCTTTGTTACCACTGACGGGCACCTCAAAATCCATCAAAACACAAGCCGCACAGAGGGGCAGGGAAGTCGGAAATCAAACGCGTCACCATAGGAACGGAACGCGCCCTCACCTCGTTGGCTTCAGCCAGTTTACCTTTACCGTTGTAGGCAGGATCTTTCTGGTCCCGAACTCCTTGTCACACCTAGAACACATAGAAATTCATTAGGGCGTTTATGTTTGGCATCGCAAGGGTGTGGACACGCGTCGTAGCTAATACAGCAGGGGTGGGACAATCCGGCCAGGACGGGACGGGGCCCCATTCCCAACTTGGACAATATAGTATGGTACGGCCGTAACTATTGTTTGGTCTTTCTGGGGGGCCAGAGGTCACCCCTTTTTTCTACTCAACCTTCCCCTATTTTATAGAAATAATCTAAAATACCAAAACAAATGATTGGTTTAGGTGTGGGAGGGAGTGGATTTTTTCCCTTTCTCTTTGGAAGGTCATGGTCCGTTTTTCTCCAGTGGGGGCTTTATACCAGATTCCTTGTCCTCGTTGTTCCTCTGCATCGGTCTTCTAGGAGAAATCAAAGAATGAATAGAGGCTTTTATTTTCTCGGTTTTTTCCCTCCAAGTGCCTCTCATCTTTTTTCCCGTTTCTTACAGTGAATAGCAAAAATAATACGAAAAACTTATTCTTTTTGGCTACAGCCAGTTTTCTCTACCGTTGTGGAGAAGGGAAGTCTTTCTGGATCCCGAACTCCGTTCACACCTTACACATAGAAACTCATTAGGGGGTGCTTTTATGTTTTAGCATCACAAGGGTGTGGATACACGTCGTTGCCTAATACAGCAGGGGTGGACATCCCGCAGTTAGACACAATTCTAATTCTATGATGGCGGTCCAAACCTCCATATAGCGATTTATTGGAAATGAAATTCTAGTAGGCTACATTCTTCCTTCGGAAGAAAACATTAGTTTGCCAACGACGAGCCGAGATGCGGAGGGGCCTTACTGGGGACACATGGGCGGCTGTTAACCAAACATTGTACCGTATTGCACCGCGCTTATCGTCTGTGTTTAGATCTACCTCCCTTCCCCACCTGTTTAGAGAGAATAGGCCATTAGAGAGCGATATTGCAGATACGATATTCAATCTTCAAGCGTGCCACAGAACAGCCATGGTCGGCGAGCGTGGGGGGGGGGGAGGAGGACGGACGTAGGGGGACGCAATTGCATTTCCCCCCCCCCCCCCTTCAAATTTTCTGATAACGCTCTCGCCAACCGATGGTGGCGCTCCGCTAGTTGATAATTTGATGCCTTCCCAATCAATGTCTGTACCCCCCTTGTGTCCCCAGAACTGAAAAGTCTGGTGACGCCCTCGTTATTTTCGCGGGAATGGACAAATGACTGGTGCAGCATGACCTTGAGCATCGCTGGTGACTGGAGTATTATGTAGATGAACTTGTCATTGATTACAATACCGATCATAGAGGCATGACAAGAAAAATTGTTGGATTTTTTTTTTCAATTGTGTTTTTTTTTTTGCTTCTGAGCCACGTCCAGACGCTAAGATCACATTTTCTCATACCTTACCGAATACATTCCTGGGTACATGTAATTTAGAACCCTCAGGCAGTTGCCATTTCCGTCCACCGGGAGGGTTTGTGAAACTAACATTTTCTTTGTACGCTGGGTGCCAACTCGTGGTGACCATATTTCGGCCAACCGATATAGGAGAGAATTCGAGCAGGATGAAGCAAAATAGAAAGTATTACCTAAAATACTTTTACCAAATGGCCCAAATTTTTTTATTGAATGCCCCCAAAATGTTTGGAAAAATTGGTGCGCTCTGCGCGCAATGGTCTAGTTTCATGATCAGTAAGCTTTACTGTACATGATCTGCAATAAACTTTAGGCAACTCCTTAACATCGGTCATGGAAGTGCCATTTCTGCCATCTAGGGTGCCTTCTTTTCCCAAATTTTCATGTAACGCGTACGCGCCAACACATGTGGCGCTCCGCTTAGATAGCCATGGCGGCCCCCCAGAACAATTCAGCCCCCCCACACCCCCCACAACACACCACCCCCCCCCCACTAGAAAATCATGGCACGCCACTGGTGCACGTGCCCATACCAGGTGGGCATGCACACGGGTGCGGTGGAACCCTTGAAGGTCAAACTGCAAGGCTTGGATACAACAGAGGTGGTTAGGAAATGGGAAAACCCCAAACCCCATTTCGAACATTTTCCTATTTGGGTTATTGGACTTCAACAGTTTGGGCCATTCGCATAGAATTGGGAGATCCCGATGTGCGCATAACGCAATGACGTACACATGGACACACAGGATTATGTTATGTATTATGTGTTTCCATTTTGTTGAATATTCAACATTTATCAGTTTTTGTTTCTTCTCTCTCACCAAAGTAACCATCAACACCTGACCAACCCACACACAATCCTCGCCCATAGACTAATGCTTTTCGAAGTGAATTGATGTTTGAAGTTCAATAGAAAACAAACAATGTTTGCGGGTTGTGCAAGTATGGACCATAATTTATTTTGGCCATTTATAAATGATGGGGAACCATTCGATTCCTGTGTCAATACACATGCTTCACATCAAGGGAAAATAGGGAAGTTGTGAACTCAGGGGCCCTTTTTCAGAAAAGTGGCCCCTGGTTTCCCGGGCATTTCATGGGACACAGGGCTACTTTTTCTATTTACCAGCAGGGGCCACTAAAGTGAAACGAATTTTGGAAGCAAAAACATGTTTCATCGCAAAAATAGTTATTGTTTCTGTCTATGAGTGAAAACAATATGCCACACAGGCAATGGCTACAGCACACATCGAATGGTTTACAGTAGTGATATTTTTGTTGCCAACTTTGAGGAAGCTTCATTGGAACTGACCAATCTCAAAAAAAAAATTTCCTATGCTTCCATAATCTCGTGATTACATTAGGTCTGGGACTCATCTGGGGGTTAACACGTCACCCATACTACCTCACGCAGAGACATTCATTGATTATCGCTTACGAGTATGAACACACGTGCGCCGAGGAGTGATTCATAACAGCAGAATCTTTGCCCACGTGGCAAGTAAGGCCCATGTCGCGGGTGATGTATGAGCGTTTGGTTCAACTGTGATTCGGGGATAAATACGAGAGGTGCCGAGGTCGTTTTGTTGCATTTAACCCGATGATGACGTCTCGGGGAGGCTAAAACCCCCGACCGAGGCGAGGGGTTTTGCCTTACGATGAACGTCTTCCGAGGTCCTTAAATTTTTGCCCGTCAACAAAAGACCGAGGCACCCTCGATTTTTTAATCGCCATTCATAAATACGACTCGTAAAAAGTATGAAAAGAACTCGGAAAAATAAGTTTTACGCCGGTCGACTTTTCGTTGTTCAATAAACATTCTCCTAAATCGGGTCAGTGACATCATAATGTAGAATCCTCCGATACTACATAGTCCGAGCAACGCAAAAACGATATAGTTCGAATCAAGGCTGGAGTGTCTACTTCATTTTACACAACATAACAGCCTAACCCCTGTATGCGTTTTTGCACTGTTTATGATTGAAGAGCTGAACTTGTACTCAACTACTCCAAGTCCACGAAGAAATTTGAAACCCGACCTGCAGCAAGATTGCAATACTAGAAAACACCTATCACTACTATCGATCGTCAGCTCGCAGATAGACAACCTCTAGGTTGATAACCAAGAATACCAGGTAAACTTCTCTGGTTGAATGTCAAGTATTTTTCATTATTTTGAGGTATCACGTCATTCGAAACCGACAAGCTGTGTCGCGACTGTAGCCTAACGTTTTGTAACGTAATCAGCCACTGTCACCTACCGGACGGTGACCCGGCTAACATTAACCGTATTTTCGTGAAGGCTTTTTGATACTGTAGGAGTATTTTGCAATGCACGACCCATTGTTCATTATCGAGTAATATAATTTCAACCATGGCACTAGGTTTATCTTGCGTGTGTGTGTGCGCCGTTGGACTAATATTTGACAATTATGAGCGTCGCCTAGCCCTTATTTGTGAGCCATGACAGCTGCAGTGCAGTATTCCACACGGTGTCTAATGTGTGTGTGTGTGTACAATGCGAGCCAAGCAGCAGGCGCGGGCTCCTGTACAAACATTTGTGTGTGATACGTAGCTTGTTTAGCACCCAGTACAGTGTCCGACTGTCATTGTGCGTGCTTCGCTAGGTATGGTTACTGTAGACTGTATGAATGTACAATTGAATGTTGCTGTGGTAGAATTTCAAAATGTATTACATAGCAACTATCCCAAACAAAGGTTGATATGTTTTTCGAGTTGACTTTTGTGTGCTTGGCTTTTACATGTAGGTACAGTTACTCTATGGCTGCACACCAGCTAAATAATCAGATTCCTCCAGATAATCTAAATTCTCCTCATCACCGAATATGCCAAGAAACGCACCCTACCCTCGATTCATATCGATACGGGTCTCGATTCAACTCTTAGGCCAATCAGTGGCAGGAAACCAATGAGGTATTTGGAATGCAATACAACTACAGTGCACATTACGACTGCCCGGAGTCAACACGGTATCATCGTTGTATCCAGCGAGAAATTGGTGAATTAACCCATTCATTCATGGCATTGAGTAACGTAAGGTTCTATACGCGAGTCACAGTCCACAGCAACATTTTAGTGAATCGGCGACCGCTACTGCTCTACTGCTCGAGTGGTTCATGCTTAACCACGGGCCATGGGAACACTCCATAGACGTTAAGTGTGTGTGAGAGCGATGAATCGAACGTTGATGTTACCCGCACTACATGTGTAAACACATACACACTGTTGTTTTGTAGGGAGGGGCGTG
Organism: Sclerodactyla briareus; assembly: GCA_026419785.1. Classification (NCBI taxonomy): domain Eukaryota; kingdom Metazoa; phylum Echinodermata; class Holothuroidea; order Dendrochirotida; family Sclerodactylidae; genus Sclerodactyla; species Sclerodactyla briareus. Next base: position 500 of record JAODTK010004555.1, on the reverse strand, counting down.
TAATGCACGGAAAGTATATTCAGGCTTCCGATCGTGCAGCTGGCCGCGCGTACCGACTTTATGATATTCACAAGAGTAAATCGGATCCCTGGGGCCGAATCCATTTCGAGCTGGCTAATTATTTGTTTCCTTCAACCGGGAACCAACATCTGCATGCGATAAAAAAGATTGAATCTGATAAGTAATTACTTGAAACTAAAGCTGAAATTTGACTACACCCATAGGTCTATTGATGTATTTTAACTCAGGGAATTTTGCCTTATCCGTATGCACTGACATTTGAACGTAATGGGCTGACTTGAATAATCGTATCGGTATCGGGACGATTATGGAAAAAATAATCGTAATCGTTACATCCGATATTGCATAATCGTTTGTGAAACACTATCGGTAAGCTCACTTCGAGTTGGGAAAGAGTGAAGAGACTACAGTTTTGATGGGCGATAGTTTGCAGGAAAAGGTAGCGCCCGTGGTCTTTGATTGGACCTCTACTGGCGCTG